>CAUYQU010025965.1:0-48022 GCA_963574635.1 Cheracebus regulus
TGTAGAAATTTCACTCACAGGCATCTTAGAATGCCTCTGTTACTTGCCTGCTACTCACAGTGTTTTACTGAACCGAGCATAGGAAATCAACACCAAGACAAAAGTATCCCACATTGCAGGGTCTTTATTGCCGGTGGCCACAGAAGACTTGCGTCTCTCCAACCCGTGGCCCCGAAAGGAGGGTGTCAAGACCTTTTATACCCGTACAACCACCTCAGGAGTGAGGGTGAGGGGCAGGGGTGGGGGTAAGGGGCTTCAGACATTCTAAGGGCTAGTAGATTCTGTAAATCACCTTCTGGGCGGAGATGAGGGTGAGGGGCTCTGGACGTTCTGAGGGCCAGGGGACTTTTTGACATTCTGATTGTTACTTAAGTGGTTCACAGAAGTCAAGATTAGCATTTGTTTACACATTGTCTGGGTAGGGTGGAAATTACAAGTCGCAGGGGCCAAGATGGGTTTGAACTGCTTGCCTGTCACATTTGGGTTATAGAGAGCAGTTTCAACAGAAAGCCGAGGTATGGTTGAGGTATGCACTTTTATGGGGCTTTTACCATGTCACACTGTGTAGTATTCATTGTGTGAATATGCCACAGTTTATTTGCCCACTTTACTGTCGATGGACATTTGGGTTGTTTACAGTTTGGGGCTATCACAAATGAAGCTGTCATGAATATTCTTGTGCATGTCTTTCAATGGACATAAACAGTCATTTTCAACAATCAAAATCCATCATAAAAGAAAATATGGACATGCAAAGTCAATTTTACCTTTTAATATGATGTACAAAATGATACCACATTCCATCTGTGATACAGTTTTGTAAACACAAAAACATGAGAAGATATTCTCAAGGGTCAACTCAAATTGGTGAAAGAATATCTGAGAAATTTACAGTGAATCCACAGCCAGGATTTCATATCTGGGGAAATAACTTCGATTGCCATGAAGGAGCTGGAAGCCCTGATAAAGTGCTCTAGCTGACCTGCATCAGTTAGGACAGAGAGCACTGGCAAGAAGTGAAACACACTCACCATGTTTCTGTCTACAAGGTGCGAGGGGGTTGGTAGAGGGCACAATTCAAAGATATCCAAGGAGATGTCTTCTCCTGGCTGAAGAGAAAGGAGGAGTTGTTACTGGCAGCTGAAGGCTATGGAAATGTTGAAACAATCCATGTCAGTTTATTTTATGATCATTCCTCAGAGTTTCCATCTCATATTGGGTTTTTCTGGGGCAGATTAAGAAAGGGAATCAATTAATGTGCATCTCATGTTACTGCAAACAGTTGGAGGTCTTAATTGGGCCAGGAGTGAGCAGGTGGTCCTTCCCCAGCCAGCTATCCTTTCACCTGTTAGTCAAATGAGGAGAGGGCCTCTATCTCTCATTAGCAATCATTGTCACCTCACACAGAGCTTTGAAAGGATTTCTTTGAACTTTGTTTGGGATTGATTTTCTGCATATGCTGAGCTGTTACTGACAAACTCTGGGCAACTGCTCCTCCGTAACAAATGCATTAAAAGAAAGGGTGAGTGGATTTTAATAGCCTCCAAATTACATAGCCTAGAAGGGTGAGATTCTTTCCCCACCCCCAATTCACCTCACAATCCCTTCACTTTCTGTCATTGCATTATAATGAATAACAAGAACTTTATTTTTCTTAAGGGAACTGTCTTAAACTTTTGATTTTTTTAACTGCCTCTGGCTCCAGACTAAAATTGATTCACAATGATGTTTAACTACGAATGGACTTTGTACCTAGACCTTGGCTCTTACTTTACAAGGAACATTCAGGCCTCTGCATTTTCAAGGGCTGGTTTGGAACACTGCCCAGATGGTCCTAGAAACCTTCCAGCCTCTTTCTTCCATTCTGACCTCTCTTCAGGGTAAGGGGCTATGACTGCCTTGCTCAATGTGTTATGCATCTAGAGTTTGCCCCACAGTGCCTAGCACAGAGATGATGCTCAATACATCTCTCTTGAATTAATTGGTCAATTCAGAAAAAAAGTATCATGTTTGCCTTATGGTTTAAGGATAAAGGCATATGGTACCTTGCCATAGCCAAGGAGAATAGCTATTGTTCATTATCTATTGCTTAATGATTCCAAAAAGTTATTGAGGGAAGCCAGTTTTATTTATGTGCTTATTATGTGTTAGTTTTACTGAGTATAAGTGTCAAACATATTCATTGTAAAAATTTTAGAAAGCATACATTTTTACAAAGTTATAATATCCCCTTCCACAGAGCAGGGTCATATTTTAAAAAAGCATGGGTGGTCCAATCAGAAGTAACCATTTTCATCCCCATTGCCATCAAAGATAGACATTGAAGAACTTATAACATGAGAACTCTCATTTTATTTTATTTTTTTTCTGAGACAGAATCTCACTCTGTCACCCAGGCTGGAGTACAGTGGTGTGATCTTAGCTCACTGCAGCTTCTGCCTCCCAGGTTCAAGTGATTCTCCAGCCTCAGCCTTCTGAGTACTTGGGACTACAGGTACCCGCCACCATGCCCAGCTAGTTTTTGTATTTTTAGTTGAGACGGGGTTTCGCCATGTTGGCCAGGCTGGTCTCGAACTCCTGACCTCAAGTGATCTGCCCGCCTCGGCCTCCCAAAGTGTTTGGATTATAGGCATGAGCCACTGTGCCAGGTTGAGAACTCTTATTTAAATCCCTTGATCTCTTTCTTCTCTAGAATGAGAAAATTTCCAGGGACTTTTTCTTTCCCTCCTCTTTTCTCTCTTTCTTCTGTCTCTCTCTCCCCTCCCCTCCCTTCCCCTTTCCCCATCCCCTCTGTCTCTTCCTTTTCCCTCCCCTCCTCTCCTCTCCCCTCCCCTTGCCTTCCCTTCCCTTCCTCTCTCAGTCTCTCTCTCCCCAACAGAACCCCCATCCTTGCACCTCCACCCACCTTCCCGGTCTTCCTGCTTCTGCTCCCCTGCTGTGACTCCCAGTACATTTTCTAGAGAGAACCTTAAGACAAAGCTTAAGTCCTTTGTCAGGGGGCAAGGACAGATGAAGGGACAGAATTCCCTTGCCACACACACACCCCACACATTAATAATTATCATCCCATCTCATGTAAAAAGTAAAAAACAAAAATTAAAATCACCTGTAATCTCACCACACAGACATAAGCATGTTACATTTTTTGTGACTACATTATAAAATGCAATTTTGTATCTTACTTTCTAACTTAGTATTTTGAGTATTTTCCCATTGAATTAAATGTTATCCAAGAACATGACTTAAAAGGGTTGCCAATAGGCAATCTTACGGGAGCCATATTGTTTTCAACAATTCCTTCTATTGTTGGGCATCTGGGTTGATGTGGGATTTTTATATTTTTCTTCAATTCCATTCTAGAGGGTGGGCATTAACTCTAAGCAGTAGACTTTGCCAGAAGACAGGAACCAGTGTGATGAAAGGGGGGCACTTTCATTATGGATGTAGGTCTCAACATTTACTATATGCATTTTCCTCTTGCCGGTTTGGTCTCCTGGGAGTCAGAAACTGAAGCTGTAATCAGTGGAAGCCAAGAGTGTGGGCTGCCAACTCCACTCGCATTGGGAAGTTCCCAAATCTCCTGGGCTGCGTCTTTCTTGAGGACCTGACAGATCCAGGCATAGTGCAAATTAAATAGGATGAGCCAAGCCAATTCTTCCTATCTTTCGCATTTCTGCACATAGGTCTACAGCAGCAATGGGATTTTTACCACTGACCTCTAGTAAAAAAAATAAAAGCACATGAGTGTTAATGGACCTGGAAACCCCTCAACTGCTAGAATCAGGGTACGAGGAACTGGGGGCAATGGTGGCATTTTGCAATCTCTGTTTTATGAGTTTGGTTCACTCTACCAGAGTTTTACACTCTGTTCCTTCAGAACTGTGGAATGCCTATAAACTCTAAAAATGGTACCGAATTTTGGGAATTGATCCAACCTCTGGTCGCTAAAGAGATAAAATAAATAAATAAATAAAAAGAGAAGTTAGTCAGAAGACAAGCTTCATCTCAGCATTTGATGTTCTTTCTATGCATAACTCCAGGATGATTTCTGTCTGAGCGTATTTATAGGGGAGATGAACAGTTGTCTTGTGGGGCATGTGCCATGTGCTGTTTATGTCCCACTGCTGAGTAATCAGTTGCTGGTTGACACAGCCTTTCAGTAGGTGGAGTTTTGGAGATCCAACACATCCATATGGAAAGTCAGGCTTGTCTATGAGAGGCCTTCGGTGCTGGTCATTGGCCAAGGTTGTGTTTCTAGATCAGCAGTGAGCACTGGTGATGGGTGTTTTCTTTTACTCTGGTTAATGTTATGCCATTTGGTGAGGTAAAGGAGGTAGTCATTTCCTTGGTTTGTTTCCAAAGGTGGCCATTCTGGCATTACATGAAAATAAAAGATAAAGATCAAAACTGACCAAAACCGGGATGGCGACATTAATAAGTAGTCACGTTGGGTTGTGTATGAGACAGGTGTGAATGGGACCCTAGTGTCTAATGACTGTCTCTTTGAATATGTATTATAATCTCTTGACACTAAACAAGGACAAAGTCGAAGGTTGTGTTAATTGGGAGTGACAGCCTGTATCCAGCCCGTACTCATGTTTTGTTGAGGTTGACAAAAGTCGATTAAGCCAGGTGCCTTGTACTGGGAATCAGGCATTCGTTTTGACACTGACCTATCCTTTTCTACTAATATTAGCTCTTTAATGAGGTCATGCTGGTATCCATTTTTAATGTATAAAAAATTCATAAATAGCTGACCTTTTAGCTGCTGAGGAGGGCTTCATAATCTTGTTATCATCTGCATAGATTCCTGTTTTGCATGTTTTCTTCATATCTCCTTTTACTTCTGTGCCTTTTTCTTCCTTATTCTTTTAATTTAAATATTCAAAAATACCAGGATCCATCTTCCTGTTAGAATTGCATGTCATTCTATTGTTTCAAAAGCTGCTCTATTGAAAAGCTGCTGAGGAAGGCAGGGACTTATAGTCTTTGCATCTCTGTATCAGTAAACTCTATTCTGTCTTTAGTTTGATGGCAACTTGGGAGCTCTGTAGAAACCATCAGGTCTTCTCTTTCCAGAATGCTTACCCAAGGAAAATCAACACAAAAAAGCTTTGTAAAGTCTATCTTTACTACACTTCTAAAGATTTTGTCTAATACGGTGTTTTGGCAGATCTTTCAACCTTTTGCATGGAAGCAAATGCTAGAAACAACCACCTCTGTTACCATATATTAGATACAACGTATCTGTATCTAGTTTGCTAGGTATGATTCTAGTACACCCATGGTATTAGAAAACAGTAGCTCCATTTCAAAATTCTTGTCATTATCTGGAAATTTCTTTATTTCTTTTTTTGTATTCTTCTCTTTGGTCTTGTAAATTGTGATGTCACTATTGGAATTAAACCCTGAAAACCTGGATTCAGTGAAACATTACCAAAGAGTTAAAAAACTTAGATTTTCCTATCTGTACTTTGGTAATGATATTTGAACACACAGCACCAGGCATTGGCAAAACTATAAGTTGAAAATGATCAGAAAAATATGCTATCAGGAGATCACATGAGAGAAAGAATTAAGGCGATAGAGTAGGTACATTCACAAGATAACTTGGACAGAGAGGGAGGAAACTGGGGTAAAATTAATAATGGTTTAAAGTGTTGATTATTCTGAGATTATTTCTAAGTAATAAACAGGAAAGCCTTAAAGAACCAATGGATTGGCTCTGTAACAATAGAAGAGCAGACCACATGATGGGTGGTGAGGATAAGATGGGGACAGCGGTTCTAGCAGAGAACTCTAAATCATTGAATAAGCTGTCTCTGTTAAGGAGCTTCTTTAAATTGAGAAGTTTTGATAGTCAATGCCTTGGGGCTCAAAGTCTTTGAAATAACTCAGAAAGAGTAATTAGAGCCTTGCTATAGCACTACCGCAGGGGCCTATGCTTTTGGACCACTTTGTAACAGAGGCTGCCCTGTCACAAAGTGCTTCAAGTAATTGTCAGAAACAAATCCTCCTTAGGCATGCTTTTTCCTTGGCTGATGGTTTTCATCTGACGAAATCTGGGAACCTGAGAAGAGTGAGGAACAAGAGGAGCTTTGAGCCATAGAATCTGCTCCATGATCTGATTGGAAGTGGGCTAGATCAGAACATGTACAGTGAAGGCTCCAGAACAGACTCACAAGAAAGTGGAGAGATACATTGAGAGGCCCCAGTCCTGAGCTGTTGTTACTGGACATGTCTGATTCCAGGTCCCATTGGTAGAGATTTTGGAAGATAGGTTATCATGGCACCTGGAAAGTCTGGCCGTGAGAAATGAGTGAACATTCCAGACAGAAAGGCAAACATCATCCTTAGCACATTCTGGGAACCTCCCTTGTCTGTCTCCTACCTGCCTTTTCATCCCACCTCTCACTACCCTACCTTCATTCATTCTAGTTTAGTCATCATGATTTTGGAACAGGCCAAGCTGGTTTCTGCCTTGGAATATTCGGGCTTACTGTGTTAGATGTCCCACTTCCTGCATCTGACTCTTTCTCCTCCTTCAGGTTTCATCTTCAATTGCATCTCCTAAGATGGTGCTCTTCTAATAAACCTAACTAAATTACCCTATTGTTACATCAGTCATGTAAAGTATCTGAAATTATCTTATAAATTTGCCTGTTTATTTTTGTCTTGCTTCTGGAACATAAATTCCTTGAGAACAAGCAGTACACCTGTTCTGGTCAGCATAGAACTGTGCCTGGCATATAGTAACCACTGAGTAAATATTTCTTGCATGGATAAATGAATAAGTAGACAAATGGGAGAACCAAGATGAGAACTGAGAGGTAGGTGAAAAGATAGGAAGCGTTGGGGTATCAGGACTTGACCTAGTCAGAAAAGAACTAAGCAAGAAAACAGCTACTAGGAGCGAGTAAAACATCTAGCTGAGCTTAGCAGCAAATGCTGACTTGAAGAAACACTACTGACCTAGGTGTCCTTAAGTTCCTTCTAATTAGAGGCTAGTTTGGACCTATAGGCTGGAGTATGGCTGAGCCTGCGGTGGGGTTAAGTCATTTTTAGAAACCAATGGGTTGACTTAGAAACACAGGTGGATATGATACACAAAATCTATACCCAGAATGGCAAATCTCTCTCAAGCACTACTGATAGATAACAGAATCTTTACTGCTCATCCCAGTTTTAGCAATCACCAACCACTAGAATGCAAACTTCGCCAGGGCAGGACTTTGTCTTCTTCACTGTTTTATCCCCTGCATTTAAAACAGTGCTTTTATTTGTAAGTATGCATAAATATTTGTTGAATTAAATATTTGATGATGGGCTCAAACAGATTCTACCTATGAGATGTATCTCATTTGCCATCCCTGACCTAAAGCAAAAAGATAGGGAATTAAATTGGGAATTGTTGTCACAAAAGAGAACAACAAATCTGGTAGTCCTAAGAAGTGTTTCTGTGCTGAGGACTGGCAGCTGCCTTGCCATCACCCTAAAGTGCAAAGCCTGAGGCAGTTCCTTCAATTTGCTGTACATTTGGAGCCACTCGGCTCAAGTTCAAGATGCATTACCCTTGCTCCAGATTATACTACTTAGCAAAAAAATACTATAGCATTATATGGGGTAATTGTCATATGCTGTGAGTACATCAACTCAATATGTATTTACTGCTTGCTACATACCCATACTATCCTTCATGATGAGGTTGTAAGCCTGAAATTCTGCTTCCAAATAGGAAGCTTTCTCCAGCAGTCATTTCTCAAAAAGTGACTGTTCAAAGAGTAGTTTCTCCAGCAGTGATTTTATGTATTAACATACCATTTATCCATCTAAGGGACAAAGCTGGGATTGCACATGAGTTTCATATGAAAGAGCATGATCTCTCTTTACTCATTCACTTATACCACCAATGATTTTTGAGAACCTACTGTGTGTTACCACTATGAACAAAGCTGAGTTCTTTTCATGGAGATTACATGTTAATAAAGAAGATAGATAATTAATACATCAAAATGCAGATGTATAATCTCATATAATGACAAATTTTTTCTTTCACTAGAGTAGTGGAGACTGAAACTTGTTTAGAATGAGTTTGAGAAAGAATATTAGGAACTACAAATGGAATTACAAGACAATTTTTAAAAATATGTTTTGTTTTAAACAAGCCAAGAAAATTGGTTATAGGTGTAAGAGTACTGAGTCAAGGGTTTGATTAAGATGAGAACTATTTTCAGAGATGATGAAAATGATCCACTGGATGGGAAAACGTTGGTAGAGAGCGAGGGGACAATTGCAGGAGCAGTGTGGTGGAGGGGGCACCTCTCCCTCTGCAGGCATGTGGCTCTTCCTCTGAGAAAAGGGAAGACCCACCTGTTCAGGAAGAAGGGAGACACACTTACACCAGTTCCATCCATTTCCTCACGTCAGTCAGGTTTTCAGCCACACTGGAGAAACTAAGACAGTGCAGTAACTGGCTCATGACTGAGCCCTGGGATGTCAAAAGAAATTAGGCAAAATTGCTGCCCCTGAAAACATCCCAGTCTGGTAGACCTCTGAACAAATGTATCCCTTATTCTCACATTCACAAGAGGCTTCCCTTGGAGAATGACTTGATCATTTAATCAATTTAGTGGAATCGTTTTGAATCCACATTTTAAATCTTTCTTTCACACCATTCTTGAATATGTTGCCTTGAATTCACAAACTCCAATTAAGTATACTTGGCTAATAACTTCACCATGAAAATATCTCAAACTATAAAAGTATTGAATAAAGTATTCTGCTTTTGACACTCTCTACAAACCTCAGAGGATTTGAAAAACTTGAAGTATGCAGAGGGAAATCAGACTAAATGCTCACATATATTTTATTTGAAACGCTTTTTTTAAAACATGAAGACAAGGCAAAAAAAAAAAAAAAAGACCAAATTCAATTTTTGAGCCTGGCACTTCAACTTCTCTACACTTTATTCTAAATAGGAAAAATAAAATCAGCTTTGTTCCTTAGCATATGCTTTTGACATTTTTTTCCTTGAAGTCTGTGAATTATTAATAAATGAATTTCTCTTTATAGTTCAATCTTTGGAGATTTAAAGTGCTCACTCAAATGCATGAGGAAGTGCTAGAGCTTCAGTTCCAATCAGTTCCAATCCTCTCCAGAGATGCTGGCCTTGAGGTATCTCTGAGTCTTTGATATCAATCTTGGATTCGACTGGGAATTTCTGATCATTTCTAGAACTAGTTTGTTAATACCACTTAATGCCCTGTTTAAGTTGAGCCATTTCTGCTAGCTGATTTTATGCTCTCACTTTGCTGCTATTTTATGTGTGTGTTTAAATAGCATATATATGTGTGTGTGTGTGTATATATATATATAGTTATACTTCATGAATTATTTCACGGTAAGTTGAACTAGAAGGGAGGGCTTTTGATAACAGAGGATGTCCAGTAAATTGACAGCTTTATAATAAACCATGTTGGATCTAAGTACCACCAAGAGTGTTTCCCCCTGCTCAGTAGAGCTTAGAGGAAAGACTCTTGTCCTTATAGAGAAAAGAACTTAGGTCAGACATGGTGTTTCACGCCTGTAATTCCAGCACTTTGGGAGGCTGAGGCGGGTGGATCATGAAATCAGGAGTTCGAGACCAGCCTGACCAACATGGTGAAACCCTGTCTCTACTAAAAATACAAAAATTAGCCGAGTGTGGTGGTGCACACCTGTAATCCCAGCTACTCAGGAGGCTGAGGCAGGAGAATTGCCTGAATCCAGGAGGCGGAGGTTGCAGTGAGCTGAGCTTGCGCCATTGCACTGCAGCCTGGGCTACAGAGCAAGACTCCGCCTCAAAAAAAAAGAAAAAAAGAAAAAAAGAAGTTTGCAAAAAAACCCAGAGCTTTCCAACAGAAAAACACATGAGCTACGGATTAAATTTTTTTCCTCCACTCTGCACCAATGGTGCAGGTGGATCCTGGTGACCAATGGTCAGAGGTGAGGGAGAGAGGATTTCTCCATCAGCTGGGAGTTTGAATAATTGAGCTGAAGTCACTTCCAACGTTATAATTCTATTGCCTCCTGTAGCCTCAATACATGAGAATTACCATTCCATTTTTTTTTTTAATAGAGAAAAACTGAGACACTGAGTTTGATTGACTTCCCTGATATCCTGCAAGGGATTGAGCATGCTTTCTCACTTATTGGGTAGATCTTAGGGGGATTCAGATTCTGGGTGAGGTCTTTTGCCTCTGATCTCTGGTCTATTTATTAATCCGAAAGTGAAAAAAAAAATTTCAGCAAACACAGACTAAGCCGTATGCACCAGTTCCCTGCTCCCCTCTTCCTTGACATTCTCAGGGGGATGTGGCTTTGACACTGAACTGGCCCCTGTCTTTACCTTCCCTCTACCTCCTCCCTCAATGACCTGCTGCATTTCCAGAATATAATGATTGGGTGAGAGTCACCAGGCGACCACGTTGAAAGGGTTGCTTGGCAGGAGCACTGTGGATGAGATTCTTAATGGCCTCTTCCCTGGCGTTGCTAGCCCATGCAGACAGTGAACTGGCCTCTCTCCTGAGGAGGTCTGGATCAGAACCGCAGAGGGAAGAGGGAAGGGGAGAGGGAAAGCAGAGACAAAAAGAAAGCTTTTCCTTTTAAAACAAATTTTAAGCCAGTTCTATTCTTAGACTTTATTTACTTTTTTGTTTGGCTTCAGGGGTTAAAGGGCTCACAGTAATGGAAACTGGAGGCCACCAATTTATTGCACTTCCTCTGGACTTTCTGGGCGGACTTGTTTGGTGGTAAGCATGAGCTTCCTCAGCCTTTGTCACCCAAGACCTTAACCTTGATCCAGCTGTAGGAACTCCGCACTTGAGAACCTGGGAAAACCAGACAGTCTCAGGCTCCAGGGGTTGTGCATATGAGAATGCATTGGCTTTTACCAACATCTGCTCCTTTCTTTAAGGACTCAGAAAGCATAAGAATGAAAGGACCCATTTGTCAAACAAAAGTGTTTCATATTTAGTGAAATGTTCGGTCATTTCCATTTTTATTTAAAAGGGTTGTATTTTTTCCTACTTACCTCAATCATACTCCTGTGCTTCTTCTAAAGACATATCTCCCTGCCCCTCCATTATTCAAACTGCAAAAATGGATGGATGGAGTCTGCAACAACTCTTTGTAGAGATAGATTTGATAACCTTTGGATCTTATGGTGTTTGTGTGTGTGTGTCCATGTGTGTGTGTGTGTGTATGTGTGTGTGAAGGAACAAGAGTATCTTAAAGATGTCATGGCACATCTCTAATATGTACTGTATCAGAGTCAGGGTTCTCCAGAGACTTGGAACTAGGAATGGCTCTCACAGTCGTGGGGACTGGCACATATGGAGGCTGCAGGCAGCCTGGCAAGCTGGAAACTCAGGCAGGATTTAATGCTGCAGTTTAAGGCAGAATGTTCTCTTCTCTGGGAGACCTTAGTTTTTGCTTCTTAAGGCCTTCAACTGATTGAATGAGGCCCACTTACACCATCACTGGTACCTTCCCTTGTTAAAGCCAAATGGCTACTGATGTTAACTACATGTATTAAAATATCTTCACAGCAACACCTAGCTTAGTGTTTGACTAGGTAAGTGGGTACTATAGCCAAGTGGGTACTACCTAGCCAAGTTGACACATAAAATTAGCTGTCACATGCACCACCCTCTCCTCCTGTTTGTATGTCCTGACACTCTCCAATTTATTTGCCTGTCTATGTAACTCCAGTTACCACCTTAGTCTGAGTTGGCATCACCTCTCCTGGTCCAATGCAATTGTTTTCTAATTTTTTCTCCTTGACTACACTTTTGCTTCTGATTAAACTGTTCACCACTCTGCAACCAGAATGAATTTTTTCAAGGTGTGGGCCTAGTCCTATACTTCCCTTGTTAAAATCACTCAAATGAATTTGTATGGATCCAAGATCAGTCATAAATACTTAACACCACCGACAAGGCCCTGCTGGGTCTGTCCTTGCCCACGTGTGCAGCATTCCAGCCGCACTAACCCTGAAAGCGTGTTCTTGTGTTTTATCGTGTTTCCTTCTGCCACTGGGTCTTTGCAAGGGCTATTTCTGAAAGGTGGTTCCCTCCCCCTGGGCTATTTCTTCTGCCTGAAAGGTGGTTCCCTCCCTGTGTGTGCCTAGGTAACTCCTACCCCTCCTTGCCATAATAGTTCAGATTTACTCCCTTGGGGGAGCCTTTCTCAACCACCCTGTCCAGAGCAAATTCTCCAATGATATATGTTCACAGCCCACACCTCTCCTTTGGAGGACACATTGCATTGGACAGCTTGCATTTATTTGTGTAATTATTCACATATGTCTGTGTTCCTCACATGAAGACAGCAGCGATAACTTTCTGGTTTACCACCACGTATCTAATGTCTCACATGGTGCTGAGACCATGGTGCACGCTAGCATACTCTCTATAGAGGGTACTCAATAGAGTATCAACTGACTACATGAATGAATCACCTGAGTTAGGGTGCAAGTCATGACTAATATCCTCCTCCTATCCCTTCCTTGGGGCACCTACCTCATTCTGCTCCTCCCACCTCTTGAACACAACAACAGTTTCCTGTAACTTACAACTTTGCATCACAGTCAGGCACTGAGATCAGGAGTTTTGAAAACAGCCAGGAGATCTTCTGTGTTGACGGCATCTCCACTCATTTGGCCTGCTCTAATGAGCTTGTGTAGCACCTGGAGGCGGCATAATCCACTCCACATACCTAGCATCTTTAGTCCATCATACAGGGTCATAGTTTTGAGGATATCCCAAGATTTCAAAATCAGACTATTTCATCTAAAACTATAAATGTATGACTTATCAAAAAAAAAAGACCTGTCATTCCATATAGCAAAAATCATCTTGAGTTGAGTAGCAGCTGTCCACATAAGAAGGGATGGGTGACCCATAGTTCAGCACATTCCCACAGGTCCACTGCACTTATTCGATGGGCCCCCTAAGCCCTGAGTACAGCAGAGTTGAGGCTCCTGATGTAACTGCCAGTAAGCTACCAACAGACATACTTGTTCCTCTCTTTCTTCTCCTCTTCTGTCCAATAAACTCTAAGGAACATGTTCTAGGGGAAAAAAACCTTGCAATAGTTTAAAAACAGTGAAAGAGCAATCTGATAGCTCAAATCTCTGTTCATGTCTATTGATGCTCTCTTCTATAGACTATAGCTGACCAAAGCAATGCCAACAGCCTGGGACCCACTTAACCCTCTTGATTTGGGTGGGCCAAGGATGAAGCCAAGCTATGAATGTAAAGTCAATTTCTCTACGAAAGCTGAAACTATTGCTGTATTCATTCACTGGTTGCTTTTGTCTGTAGAGTGGGAGTGAACGTACTTAGCAGAACCCAACAGCCAAAATGGCACAGTCTGAAGGCCATGCACACGAATCTTTTATGGCCTAACTTCTCCCGGGAACTTAAGTAAATTCCCTGAGCTGGTGACCTTCCACTGGACACAATACAAAGGGTTATTATTTGCTTGTTTCTCATGCTTGAAGGGGGAAAAAAAAAAGAAGGAAGTGCAGATGAAAGTTAAAAATAGGGCATGTGAATTTAGTGCAAGTTTCTCTGGGATCATAAGTCCGGTGAAAAGAAAAAAAGAAGGAAGAAAAAATAGACGCCACAGTAAATGAGCTTCTAGGAAGAATGTTATTTGCTCACAAATATTTATCCAGAGAACTCCTCAGACTAATTCCTCATTAACAAGAGTGTCCTGGAATGCAGGTGGAGTTTATCAGAGCAGCCTCAAAGGAAACTTGAGAGCTAAACTCAGAAAAATCCCCAGCTTAGAGACATTTTTCTTGCTCTGTGCATCTTTCCCAATTGATCTTCTCCTTGTTACTGAGTATCTTTTTAGTAATACCTAGAATACACACACACACACACACACACACACACACACACACACACACCCCATACACATGCCTGGCTTTCTGGAAGTTAGAATTTTGTTTTGGGTCATATGGCTGAGACAGAGAAGAACAAGCATGCAGTTCCCAAATTCCATGTGTCCATAGTAAAAGGGGCCCCTTCTTCTTTGCAGATATGATTCACTTATAAGAAACAAAGAGTGTTTTCTATGTTTTTGTCTGTGGGGAGGGTTAAATCTAAACTTCCAACCCTGTCTCAGAAGCATTATTCCAATCAGAGAATTATGTCACAGGTGGAGACGTGTCCCTGGGAAAGAAAGCATCTGCTTCCATGCAAATGTCATCAGTAATAAAGAAAGATGGGGAAGCCATGTGATCCAGGAATTGGATCGTGTCCATATCAGGTCTGCTTTTCAGTTGTAAAAACAGTAAGTTCCCCTCCATTATTCTTATGCACTGGGTGAAAACCTTTCTTTAGCTTTACCAGGTTCCAGAAAGAGGCATGAGCACTTGGCGAAGGCTTTAGAAAATGATTGTTTCTGAATTCTGCCACAAACTCCAAATGCCACTTCCTGGTTCAGAAGCAAGAGGCTTGGGGGAAAGTCAGTTTGAGCTCATAAAAACACTCAAAGAGCATACTGGTCATCAAACAGCTCTGAGCAAACTGCATTTGCAAATGAATCTGAAACATGTGGATTCAATTTTCCTTGAAATGCCCAGAGGTTAAAAAATTAAAGGGAAAATGTTTGGCAGAAAGAGCCTGGGTTTTGGCTGTGTGCATGAGTTTCTGAAAAGTAAATTGATTGTTTTGCCAGAGAACAAGTATTACCTGGTTCCCCTTCTCAATCACATCTCTAACTTAATTATCAATGGCCCCATTTCTCATTGTGCCTGCAACGTGGACAAAAGAGTTGAGTTCATTCGGTAAGAAAGCAAATTTTATTCATTCTCAGCGTGTTCTTGTGTGTGGCCAACCCAGAATTTCAGTACTGTCATGGGTTTCAACTCTAGTAACATTGTGGCAAGAAAACCATCTGCTAGCAAAACTGTTTCTCCTCTGCCCATTGCATCCCATCTGCCTTCACTCATCAAGTTTTATCCCTCTTTTTCCTTTCGCCAATTCACCAAAATAATACCTTTATTATGACCAAATAAACATAGGCAAATATGGAAGTGCTTTAGAGCAAATCCAAATTGTTTTAAAAGATCATGAAAATAGAGTGGGTGGGGAAAAAACGGCATCTGTGAAAAAGCAGTGATTAGCCTTAAAACAATGTGACGCCAACGGCACAGAGTCCCATTTACGAGATGATGTGTGTTGCCTGTAAGTGGCTGTTCCTGGTCTCTGAGGTAGCAAAGTTGTCACATGGTTCTGTTGTTGCCATGGCAATAATCTGTAATTGTGCAGAAAATCCACAGAACTCGTGAGCAACTCCTTAGTGGATTGGGCTGAAAGAAAATCAAACCCGTGAAAGCCCTGAATTGATGTGGTTATGAAAGTGTGTTGGCTAAGCTGGCTTTCCTTCCTCTGACCCCCATCTAACTATGGTGAACGCCCTTGTTTATGTATATTTTTCTCACTTCTGTGTTCATAACCGGTGAAAGGTATAAATCCTACTCAGCTCGGGAAAAGCCTCAGCTCACTCCTTAAAATTCTGAACACACAGTCTGTAATCTACAGGGTGGGAATTGTGGCTTTTTTGGCTGCTGGAACTTCCTGACCCCAGCCTGATCTGTACCTCTAGGTGAAACAACATTTTACACATATTAGGGTCTCCCCAAGCCCACGTGAGTGTTTAACCCCCCAGCAGAGGCACCAAGAATATGCCGGGCAGGCAAGTGAAGCTCTGAGGGTATGTTGCCCCTGGGTAGCTTGGCAACAGAGTATACACACATGTACAACACACCCATCTGAAGGCATGCCAATACTCCCTGCCTTTAAGCTAGCTAATACAAACCATGCCCAAAATACAGCCAGGAAACACAGGGTAGGTGGCATTTCCTGCCTCCTGCAGGGAAATGCTGCATGACATGCATAGATGCTGCATTACATTTATGCATGTATCAGCAGTCAACCCCAAATAGTTGAGGGCATGAATGAGTGCGGGGGCCCCTGACAGAAAACTGAGCAGGAAGAGAAGCCAGACAAATCACTGACATGGTCCAAAGTACAGTGAGAATCCCATGGGAATGCAGCTTCCAAGCAGATCCCATGAGAACATCTGGGATGAAGACACTCATGCCAAGCCCTAAACCCAGACTCATTAGTAAGAGTGTTTCATTTCTTCCCATTTTAAAATTTATCTTCTCATACACCACAAATATGATTTTCTTTCCTTCTGTACATTTTCTTACTGGGAATAGGAAAAGGATGGTGGAGAATGGACATTAAGCTGTACGTTGGGGTGCTTTCTCCTGGATACCTTCTCATTTGGGGTTACTCAACTACAAGCCACAGAAACTCACTCTGCCTAATTTAAGCAAAGAGGAAGGTGACAGAGAAGAGTGAAGGGCTTGCAGATATGGGAAAGTACTGAGAATTAGGATAAGAAACGGAGAGGAGCCCAACAACTTAGGGGTTTAGATAGCAAGAGAGAGAAAAAATTAATAATCTGATCATAGTTTCGTACTAGAAACTTGAGCTTCAACTATTTTTCTTTTCTGACATCCTTCTTGAGAGTCAACGTTTTTGAAGAAAAAAATCCAGATGGCCTAATTTGGATCACAACTCCAATTCTTTCTTGGTGGGGGTAGGGGTGTGTGGGAGGAAAAAACGGAGAGTATAACCCTTAACTAAGAGTCTCATCCAGATTTCACAGAGTGAGAGAGAGAGAGAATTTTTCAAAACAAAAATTAAGATGCATTTATGGAAGGGAATTGTATACTGTGATGGATGGTCGTGGTGTTGGCATGAGAAGAGAAACCCAACAATAAATCTCGGCGGGAAAGTTGCATGGTGGAAATGCCAATCATTCAACTCATATTAGCATGCCTGTGCACAGATTAGCTAAGCAGAATTGGAACAGAGATGTAATAGATGGAGAGTGAGTGAAAGAGCTAGTCTAGAAAACATTTTGTTTGGCATCCTCTTCCTGAAAGAATCGAGAGGAAAGACAGCAACCTGATTTGACACCAGCTGTGCTAATGGGGCAGACGTCCTGCTAGTCAAAGCTCCCTGTTAATGTCCACTTCTCAGCATGTCTGATTACGGGCTGAAGTTGACCGATCAGCAAACTACTCAATTATAAGCCCATCTTCTCCCTGTGGTGCCACTAATTAAAACAGGAACCATGTTGCAGCTCACACACTCCATGGAGTTCTACCTTCCAAAAGCTGAATTAGTCACAACAATTAGCCATTGTCAGTGGAATTCAGCCTCCTTTTTCTTTTCCCCAACCTTACTCCAGTCTGGTGTGAATTTATCACTGAAAAACCTTCCCTTGAGATTAGTGATCTCCCTGATACCCTTCATGTGAGATAGCAGTGCATGTGGTGGGAGATTTGAAACATAACCCCAAAATGCAGCTATGTGGAAATCTCAATGTTCTGGAATGTCCTGATCTTTTGTCCTGCTAATCATCATTTTTTCCCCCTGAAATCACATCTTGAAGGGTATTCCTACATGCACTTAATTTTTAAGAAGAGAGAGAGGAGAAAAAGAGACCCAACATGGATCAGTACCTTTCCACTTGCAGGAGAGCTGTTCTGCAGACAGCGGGGACAAACTGTAATCTTTTTTTCTTTTTCTGTCTTGCTAAACATAATGGGCCACTTTGGTAATTTCAGCTGTAAATGCACTTCTCCATAACAGGACGATGTTTCCCAGTGCAGAAGAGGAGAGAGAAAAGAGGTTGAGTATCACTGTGATGACAGGATAGAGGCACAGGGGTTTGCTACATAGACACAGAGCACATCCCAAACTCACTTGAATGTCAAGCCCATGGCTTCCTGACCAGAGAGAGGAACTTTTGTAAACTGTTCAAGGTCCAGTTCAAATCTCCATTAGTATTGAAATCAATATCCCTGGCTGGAAACAAGATGACATTTCTGGCTTCCTTCCAAAGGGACTGCCAATTAGCCTCCAGCGGAAAGCTCCCTGCCCACATTTCTCTTAATGCCCCTTTTCCCTTGAAAAGAGGCAACTCTAGATGCTCTTGCCTTTTTATATAAACTTTTCCATTCAGCATTTGATGCCTCCATTGTTTTCTTCCCCACATGAAATGAAGCAGAAGTTTCTCCATCAAAATATTTTCTTCTCAAAACAGCTGTGCACATTTAAAAGTTTCTGAGAGAATCACTTTGCACACAGTTGTAGAGGAGCAGACCAACCTCAGTCGTTGCACAAATTCGGTATTGTTAAGCCAGAATAGAACATAGCTATATAAATGTTCCATGTATCACAGGAGTTAAGTGCCTCGACACTTCAGTTTCAAATCTGAAATCACTAGTTAATATTTTGCATTTTGGACGGAACTTCTAAGCATGTGGCCAGTCAACATAGGTAAGAGGGAAGGGATTTCTGGAGCTCTGGGCCTCTTGTGTCATGCTTTCAGAGCACCTGCACTGGGCTCCTGACAATCTGTTTGCCTCCATCTTAGCAGACCTCTCTGCCCCTTTGTTCCCACCACTTGTCTTTGATAGGGTCACACCTTCAGTTCTGCTTCTTTTACCTTGGGCAGGCTGTCCAAGATGGGATACGGGAAAGAGTTGCAGGTGACTCAGAAAGTCCCACTTATTTATCAAGTTTCTTTATCCCGCATGGCTTCAGCCAAAATTAAAAGGTACCTGTTGCATGACAAAATGGAGTAGAACATGCACACGCACACATGCATGTGCACACACACACACACACAAGCTACACTGTTACACGCAGACACATGCTGTCAGGAAACACTCAGTGACTATCTACTTATTAATTCTTGATGGGACGTATTAGAAATGAAGATTATTTTGTTTATCCCACATGTTTAGATTGATCTAGGATGGGGTGACAAATTGACATCATCAAACAAAGCTCAGGTCAGTTGAGAGATGGAAAGACGAAGTCTGCTGGTGGGCAGGTTCCTCTACTGGAGTCCCTTTCTGACGGCCCACACTCCAAGCAGGGAACAAGACCTAGGCTAGGCTAATGAGGATGCTAGAAGGCAGGGAAGAGTGACATTACGGAGATGGTGGGTGGGTGGAGAGCAGGAAATGGCATGGCCGGCTCTTACACAGGCTCATATTGCTCGCTGTCATATACAATAAATCTGCTCCAAAGGTTAAGAGCAATTAAATAGAATAGAGAGAATACAAATGTGGAAAAAAGCTATTGTAATTGGATATTCCAGAACTTGAGACTCGGGCATAATGTTTTTATAATAGTGTATATAAGAGTCTTCTCTTCAATAGCCTAACAAGGATTAAGTAATTGAACAACATTATTTCAAAATATTTTCTGGGTTGGATCTTATGTTCCAGCATCTCAAATACACACAGTTCCAGTTATGAGAATCTGTCATGTTAGGACAATGAGATCCAGCCTGCAGAACATCTGGCTTCAACCAATGTTCTCAATCTTTTGTTTTTATAAGCAATAAATGTAGAGGTCCAGATTTGTGTGCTTGGGTGATTTGATTCACTGAATGCACACAAAATTTTGGCCACTTGTCATGACTAGTGGTCAAAGGTACCTGACTTCAATCCTTAATTGTTAAAATGATTTTGTTCTTTTCGTTTAGTTACCTAAGTTTTATTTTAGGGCCCTAGTGTCCACATAATATGCTGTTATAGATCATGATCTAGTCATTTACAAAAATACTTATGAGAACCAACCATGAGACAAGCTGGCTGCTCTCACAAGCTTACAGCCCAGCAGGGGAAACAGACATGAGACAAATCAATACCTAAATGGTTACTTGATTACAATTGCGAAGAGTGCTTCAGAGTAGAAGAATGAGGTGCCATGGAGGAGATGCTCAACTGGTCTGAAATCAAGTAAATCATCTCTGAAAAAAAGCAACATTTAAAGTGTTTAAACCAATAACTAACTTGGTCAAGTGAAAAAAGAGGTGGAAGGAAAGAAGGGTATTCCAGAAAGAGGGTCCAGTATGTGCAAAGGCCTAGAGGCAGAAGGGAAGAGATGTATTAAGATCTGAAGAACTGGAGAAAGGCCAATATAGCAGGATTGTGGAGCATATTGCAGAGATTGGCAGATGAAAGTGAGGATGCAGGCAAGTCCATGCTGAGGATGAAGGTAGCAGGAGACCTAAACTTTGTTCTCAGAGGTGCAATAAAGAGTAACTTGTTGATTAAGCTCTCAGAAAATATTTATAGAATGTATAATCACTCCCTGCAGTTTATTCTCACTACTGGCAAAAGAGAAAAAGAAACACTGTTCAGAGTGTGTTCTGCTCATGGTGAGTTGGCACAAAGGACAATGCATTTCTTTCATCAACAGTTTCCAAATTTCAGTCATTTTTGACCCTAATGATTTTTGTCACACTTTTCTAACACCCCATATCCTAGTTGATATAATACTCTTCTTTAAAGAAAATCGTCTTCTTTCTTATACATATTTACTTATAAGAGGAACGTTAAATCACTGCTATAAATGGAAAGTCAGCATTACCTGCCGTAAATGCAAGGTAACCATAGAAATAAATAGAATGGTAAAAAAGGCAATGTTATCACAGACTTGTTGGTCACTGTTAGTCTACTAGAGTTCTCAGCCTGTGGCCTCCTCTCTACTATATAAAAAGAGAGATTAACAAAAGGTATAACTGGGGAAATACACTCATGCCAAACCAAGACCTTTTTTTTTTCTGACTCCACCAACTTGTTTCAAAGAGAATTAAAAAGAAAACAATGTTCTCACTGTGCAATACAATGTAACTGATGTCAAGTCAGTGTGCCACATTAAAACATTCATAAACCACTAGTGGCATGTGGCCCACACTTTGGGAAACAGAATTATTTCCTAGATAGTAAATGTAAGCCCAAAGCATGTAGTCTTAATTCATCAAACAAAGGAAGACCAGCCTTTGCCATGGCAGTAAACGTGTACCTCAGTTTTTGGAAATGAGGTAGACATTTGATAAACTAGATAACTTTTCTTGTAAACAAACAATATTATGGACAAAAATCTCAGCGATGCTTTATCTGGGTCAGGATTTGACCCAGGTCAACTCTGAGAATAAGCTGACCATCCAGACAGAGCAGCCTCAGAATGAATCCCGTCATAGAGCCAGGCAGACAGAGGCCTGATGTCACAGCATCTAGGGTGGATAGGATTATGGGGACCACTCTTATGGGTCAATTGGAGTCTGACAGCAGCCACAGGAGGCCTGTAACCAGTATGCAATAGACAAGCTCTTATGATTGTCAATGCCATGTTATCATTGTAAACATAGTTGCCAACTTGTCACTGGCATCAGCAGAGTCAAGTTGTTGGCAGCAGGAACTGGGATTCAAAGCCTCAATTCACGTCCTGGAAAGTGCTTGTGAAAGTCAAGGAAGACCCAGGTCCCAGAGGCAATGGCTTATGAGGCTGCTACTCAGACAGATACTGAGGCACTAGGGGAGTGAAAAGACAGTCATTGAATCTGTAGGCATTTGTCCACCAGGACAAATATAGAAGCAGGAGTTCTATAGCCCTTGAAACAAAGACTCTCAATATAGAGGAGAGTCTGGCTGGGCATTAGTTTCTAGAAGCCCAGTGTAACTGGTTTAGAGCCTGAATCTGCAATGAACCTGCAGCATTGATATCACCTGGGAACTTATTAGAGAATCTAGTTCTCTGGCCCCATCACATACCACTGCACCAGAAATTCTGGAGTGGGGTCCAGGAATCTGTGTTTTAATAAGCCCTCCAGATGATTCTGTGCATGCTAAAATTTGAGAGCTACTGATCCAGAGAAAGGGATGAGAGCAAGTGTGCAGACTTAGGGAAGAACAAGGCTGCTTCCTTGGCAGGAAAGGAACATGCAGGTATCCCCTGTGTTCAAGATACCAGTCAAGACATTGTCCAGTTCCTGTACTGATTTCTCTTTTCTGGGTAGTGGTTTCTCACATTTTAGCAGTTACTGTCTCTGCCCTGCTCCTGTCTGTATATACACAGATAAATATCATGGTTGCAACATGTAATTATAGGACTCTCTCAGTCATTACTTTTAGTTTTTAATCTAATTTTTTTAAGGTAGGCACTTTTGAAAGAATTTAAATACATCTCCTAATTTATCTGCTGTAGTGGTTAATTTATGAACATCTTTTAAGGTTTTTGTTTTGTTTTATTTTAAAGCAAGAGCTTCTCTTTATGGCCCCAAGCCTAATGAGAAACTTGATGCTTGTCCAGTGTTGGAGAGGATAGCTGCCTGCTGCCTTTCCCTCCCCATCCATAATACAGATGTGGAGTAGGTTTGGTGAAGAGGATGATTTTGCAGCAAAGACCTTGGGAAAGGGAGGCAGCAGGAAGAGGTAGCATTTTGACCACAAGTTGACTGCTAGCAATAGCTGAAGTTACTTGCTTCCTTGTTTCCAACCAGCAAGGGAGGGAAATGAATGTCTCTTTGAACCAGTCTTACTGCACCAACATGGGTCATATACTCTCCCTTAGAATGATAACATGCATTGACTGGCTATTTTACAGAAGTCTGGGATTTTGAACCGATCACAGACATCTGATTACAATGGTCATTTAGCCAAATCAGGGACTTCCTCCGGAACTTGGTGTCAGCTCCTCCTAAGTTTTTTTTGGCTGAGTTTGAGAGAAAGATGAATGCCCAGAAACAAAGAAAAAGAGGACCAAATCTGTACACTCCAGTTTTCTACTGTGCTAAGTATTTTTCATTCATTTTCATATTTGATCTTTACAACCAGCCTAGAAGTTTGCTCTTTTTACTCATGAGGAAGATAAAATTCAGAGAGGTCAGATAACTGACTTGCTCTATATCACGGGGAAGGTTGAAAGAACAGTGTGCAGATTCAGGTCCAAGAGACCCCAGAGGCCTGCTCTTCACCTCTGTATTGCCTGGTTAGCTGCTCTGTTTGGAGGGGAACTTACATGTTAGCTTCACATACAGGGTGTTCAGGGATCCTGGCACTAGCTTAGCGAGGTGGACTCATTTTTACCCCATGCTGAGGAATAATGGGAAAACTCTGGAAAGAACTTGAGCTCAGCTCTCAGGTTTCCACAGTTATTTGTCTGTTGTTACCAAACACTAAAGACTTTAAAAATTCACTGTGGTCATATAGGCAGGAAAAATGACCTCATGCTTGCAACCACAAATCCAAAATGCTCTGGAATCTGTAAGACGAACTGCATTTTAATTAGAAAAGAGAAAGAGAGATGAAGACGTTTCTTGGATATTTTTGCAAACCTCCCTTGCCTTGCCTTCAGGCCAAAATGTGACAAGTACCGTAAATCTGATAACAAACACACACTTCTGAAGTCATTGTTAGCTTTCCTAAAAAGAAAAAAAGAATCACATTAGTTTTCTGTTACCAGTAAGAGTTCAAGAATGCAGTCTTAAAACACATGACAACACAGGAGTATCCTCCATTACATTTTAGAAAGTAAAAGCGGAGCTCTCAACCCATTTTCCTCTCTACTTAGAAAGTTTTTTGTTATATCAGGTCCTCAGAACCTTGAGACAGGCAATATTTAAAAGCCTTGAGGTTTATTCCTAAAATCTAGTCATTGATTATTGTCAATGCATTATTCTCAATCACTGTGTCAAACTTCCTGGCTGATGATGAAGTTTTCCCAACTGACAGTGGAGAGAAATAATAGAATATCAAAGAGCTACCCTGTCCCACAGTTTGAAAATAGGAACTCTTGGCCTTTGACATAGTAGCTGTTTAATTAAAGTGTGGTAGCAGGCAAAGGAGAGTAGAGATCTCTTATATGCTACATGCTTACTATAAGCCACATGCTTTCTTGACAACCTTATATGCATTATCTCATTCAATACTCTCCACAAACTAGTGTAATTGTTATTCTAGTTTATAGATGAACACAGTAAGATCTAGAGAAGTTAATTACCTATATAGAAGTTATAACGACTTCAACTGCAAGTAGAATATGTAGCTGAGAATTGTTAAAGCAAGGCTCTGCAAACTTTTTCTGTAAAGGACCAGATAGTACAAATTTTAGACTCAGGATTGGGGTAGTGATGTAAGGTCTCTGTAAAGCTAACCTAACTCTGACATTGTAGCATAAACATATCCATAGATAATATGTAAACAGAAGATGTGGCAATGTTCTAATAAAACTTTATTTATAAGAGCAGATGTTGTACTGAATTTTGCCCTCTGGTTGTAGTTTGCCAAACCTTGGCTTCAAACAATGCTTCTTAAATTATCTGCAACAAATACCAGTTAATTTTTCCTCTAATTTCCAATATATCATAGATTGATACTTTTATAAACTGTAATAAAATGAATTCATAGAAAATGAAACAAAGAAGATATTTACATCCATTTAAAAATTTTTTGAGTCAATAGCCATAACATTACTCCATCATATTGCTAGAAAAGTTCATAAACAGTTACAATTTCTGTATTTAACTCAATGTGGGCCAGTAACAAACAGTTCATGGAATCACACCATGCTATGATTGATGCCCTGAGTAGCTATGATTTAAGGATCAGAATATTTCTCACGGAGCAATAAACCCAGGAAATGGGTAGTTCTGAGTGTTTAGCCATGTTCTCAAGGACCCAGATTTCTTTCATCTCTCTATTTCGTGATGCTTCACATTCATCTCTCTTCCAGGTTTAAGATGGGGGCCCCTGTCATTGCATCCTCACACAGTGTCGCTAGCAGGAAGACAGGAAGAGAAGCCAAAAGGGGTTTCTTCTTGGGCTACTCTTTTATTGAGCAGGATAAACCTGCCTCAAGCAGCAGACTGCTCCTATGTTTCACTAACTGTGAGTCACATGACTCATACCTACATAAGTTACTGGAAAAGAGCAGTAGGGATGCTGTAGTTGGCTTAGCCTGGTTGGATTTGTTTCCTTAGGCTGGACCCAGAACCACCTGATAAATCTCAGGATTTCATAAACTAAGGAGGATGCCAGCTCTAGGAATGTGCTTAAGGAAACCTATCTATTTGCTTAAGCGCTGAGCTTGCAGTCTTATGTGGCCAATTCACAAACTGTGCTCCTTCCATTCCAGTAGTCTTTCCCAGGAAAAGAATTTTTCTTCTACTGTGGTTCTGGCTTTGTGATCCATGTACGTTTAATCATTTGTGCAGAGCTTTAAAATTTATAGTGTACTTCCATGTGTATTATAAAATTTAAATGTTAATGTTTACAACATGTTTGTACCAATTTTAACTCAGAGAACAAAATTTAGGCCCAGGGATGATGTCTGAAATCATGCAATAAGACATGGCAACATCAGAACCCTGACTCAGGGCTTCTAACACTCTTCAGTGAGTTCTTCTTGAGGTATTTGACCATTTGCTCTGTACTGATCAATCAGCAGTATCAAAGCAACAGCCAGCCACACCAGGTAAAAGTCAGTACAGACGATCATGGGTGTGAATTGACTGATCATGTCAACAGAAATGGCCCTCTTGATTGTATTGATGTGGACATTCTCATGTAGGTAGCCAAGTGTCCTCATGTACTCAGGACAGAGGGGCTTCTCAGAATGTGAGACTTCCAAGTTTAAAATGAGATCGGTCCCAGTTTTCAATTTTAAAACAGGAGAAGTCCCAGGAAAACTAGGACAAATTGGTCCCCTCAGTCTCAGCCTCTATCTGCTGCCAATATGTGCTTTCATGCATTCTTTGCCCTACTAAGTTCACAAGCCCCCAGTTTTCTTAGCAAACACCCCCCCCAAAAAATGTGTCTATTTTGTTTTGTAAATGACTTTTTCAAATTTAAAATATCTAAATTAAGAGAATCACAGGTATATGTTAACTATCCTTTGCTTCTTTCACAGCCGAGAATTTCCATGGGAAATTAATAGAAACAGTTTTCCTTGGTTGTGAGGAACTGCATGCAGGAAGATCTTGTAAACTGTCTTTTCTTTTTCTGCTACCAAGCCCAATGCAGACACAAGGCAGCCAATGTCAGCTGTTACCAGTTGAGTTAATATATTTAAAGATGTTCCATCCCCTCCACTGGTTCTCCATAACTGGTCTTGGACAGTCTGTTAGAAATCACCTAGGACTCTTTAAAAATCAAAACGGCCTGGGATGTCCCCTGGGCCTATATTGGGCTAAAGGTGGGTAGGTAAGGGAATATGGAATGGGTTTGGGGCCCAGGGACTTGTGCTTTTCACAAAGTTCCCCATGTAATTCCTGACATGCTGCCAGCTTCACAAGCAACTGGCTAGAATCTGTCATTCAACCTTTCTGAGTGACAACTGAAATTGTAATTATGCTGTTAAAGGAGAACCTTATAAAACTGCACAATCGCTCGTCTTTGTCTTTCTTCCCTTCTCTCCCTTGTTCTTTCTTTCTTTTCCCTTCCTTTAGGGGCAATTTTGGGACATGTTCATGGAAGGAAACATAGATATTTAAAGTGAATTTTAAATATGCCTTCTAAAAACTCAGAAAGCAACTTGCTACTTAATGTCTATAGAGACATGAGGCTTGAACAAAATCTCAGAAGAAAGAGATCTCTGGGTCTGTCCCTAGCAAGGGGATATCGCTGGCTATTTTATTTACCTGCTGTTATCTGGGTTTCTTTTCTTTCTTTCTTTCTTTTTTTTTTTTTTTTTTTTTGAGACAGAGTCTTGCTCTGTTGCCCAGGCCGGACTGCAGTGGCGCAATCTTGGCTCACTGCAACTTCTGCCTCCTGGATTCAAGCAATTCTCCTGCCTCAGCCTCCTGAGTAGCTAGAACTATAGGTGCACACCACCACATCTGGCTAATTTTTGTATTTTCAGTAAAGATGGAGTTTCACCATGTTGGCCAGGCTGGTCTTGAACTCCTGACCCGTGATCCACTCACCTTAGCTTCCCAAAGTGCTGGGATTACAAGCTTGAGCCACCACGCCTGGCCTTTCCTGCTGTTATCTGTTATTGTCCTCCAGTCTACCTGTTTCTGTGGTCTACGCCCACCTGAGAATCAGTGGACTGAAAGATATGATTTATATTGCTCATTAGACTACCAGTCTCTTGGCTCAGCCAAGCAACCAAGATGAAAATTAGTGACAAATCACAGCCCTGCTTCCTATAATGTGGCAAAAGCGAGCCCCACAGCAGTAAAGGTTCTCATTAGGGCCCCTTTAAATGCTCAGACTGATTCTATTTTTTAAGTCACCAGAATAGTTAATACAATGTGTGGGACAACATAATTTCCATTGGGGCGCAATCAAAAAGAAAGCTACTTTCCACACTTTCTTTAATCTCTCTCTTCACATCAACCTGAAGCAGAGCCGATCCCCCCTGGGATTCTTGCTCAACAGCCCTGCCTCCTACAAAAGGGAGATTTTTGCCTAGATAGCTCCAAAGAGTCTCGATTCAAAGGTGAAACAATTAGTACACATTAATCATCACAAGGGTGGTACTAAAAGCATAATTCTCTTAGAACTGGAACAAAGTAAATCCAAAGTAGCAATATAAAATCAAGCAGAAAAAGACCACCAAGTGAGGGAAGATGAGAGGACCCTGCTCTGATGTCCCAATTCTTATCGCCTAAGAGGGTGTCCAAGCATCCTTCGTCTTTGGTCTTTTCACAGAAGCTATGCTGCCTTCTTCAGCTGCCTGTAAAACCCAAAAGCTCCTTGTGCGGGGGCCATGTAACCACCTCCTCAACAAATCCAGAAGCTCTGTGAACACCTAGGAGTGAGAATTACACAGGACAGGGGCTGATCGATTTTTCTAAAAGTGGACAGTTGCTCATAGAACCTGGAATGAACCCACTAAGGACTTGTCTGGGAGAAAAAAAAACCTCCTTTTCTGCAAAGGAGAATCTGATCACACTTCTAAATGAGGCCATCCCTGAACTAAAGTTTGATTTTGACAGGAAATGGCTGCTTCCTTCGTACTGCACCTGATGACTTCTGCCTCCTTTTTTTAGTCTTTTCTGAGCTTCAGTCTCTGAGGCTGGGAAGAAAAGCCACGTAATGAAATAAGTAATGCTGCTGACACCCTCTGTAACAGCTGCCAGGCATTTGGGATGGGCCCATGGACAAGAAAGATAACAATATTATCTTGCGGCCAATGATGAATGTTTGAAATCCAGCAGGGGCAGATGTGTCTTTCTCACTCTTCTTGGGGTGTCTTTCACAGATCCTGGATGTTCTCTTTTGATCTCTTTCCCTCCGTTTTACATCTTCCCAGGTTCCGAGCCATATCCTATAGTTGTCCTTGTTTGTAGAAACAGTCCCATTTCAAGTAAACACCTTTCTTCGTAGAAACAAGTAGCCTCTTTTTTCTGAATCCTCAGGGTGTCAGAGTAACAATGGGGCACCAACAGACTCATGAACTTCCCTCTCCTTCTCACATAGCCTAACTGATGCATTGTTATGTGAGAAGGCCTCCTTCCCACCAAAAGTGAGACGGGGAGAGTCAGAGGAAATGAAGAGAACACAGAGCCCATCCTGCCACCAAAGGAACACGAAACTTGGTATGTGATTTGTACACTAAAAGATAATTATAAAGATAGGACCATGCTTAAAACAAAGAATTACGGGTGGACTTTCATGTCAGTGTGGGAAATACTGGAGATAATGTATCTTCCCAGAACTCATACATCCTGCTTATAAAATTGGAACTTCTTCAGATATAATCAGATTTCTTACTATGAGAATAACCCAATTTACAAATTCAGTTCCTGTAATTTATTTTGAAGCTATTAGTATTTACTTGTCCAGGATTTTTTTTTTCTTTTGAGATGGAGTCTCACTCTGACACCAGGCTGGAGTGCAGTGGCATAGTCTCAACTCACTGCAACCTCCGCCTCCTGGTTCAAGTGATTCTTCTGCCTCCACCTCCCAAGTAGCTGGGATTATGAGCGTGTACCACCATGCCCAGCTAATTTTTGTACTTTTTAGTCGAGATGGGGTTTCACCATGTTGGTCAGGATGGTTTCAATCTCTTGACCTTGGGATCCGCCTGCCTCGGCCTCCCAAAGTGCTGGAATTACAGGCGTGAGCCACCGTGCCTAGCCCCAGGATTTTTAACTACCCATTTTTTTTTTTTTTTTTTGCATCTGTCTCCTTTCCTCCTCTCAGTATGCAACCATTGGAAATGAATTACAGGATGCTAGGAACAAGGCCAAGGAGTCATTGGTGTGAGTTGAGACTCATCCTTGCAAATGCCCCAGAGTTCTCCCATCTCAGTGCTGTTTGTCTGTAGGATGGATTAGGGAGGTGTTCGTTTATCCACTCATGGCAGAGTGCAGGTTATGTGATTATGAACCTTGTGACATTTCCAAGATGGAAAATATTCAGCTTTTGATGAGATTATTAGCTTTCCCCTTGTCCGAGTCTAACAAATGAAAACCAGATTTGCATGTATAAATAACAATCAAGTGCTGAAATGATTTACTTAGTGAAGTTACTGTTTTGGAAACTAAATCGATGTGTCATGTCAAGATCTGATCTGCCCTTCACTCACATGGAAAAGGAGACTTCTCCAGGGTCTACTAGAAAAAAAAAGTTGGAATCCTATTAATAGTTTACTCTTGTCACGTGAGAATTACGGTGGAGTTTAGCTATGAGAATAAAAGCTCAAAATAATATTTCTGAAAACATCCTGATAGTAGCATGTGCTATTTCTTATTGTATTCAAGACACACATGAATAACTCTCCCCCAAAAGGAAAGGAAACAAAGCAAAGGGCAACATATTTTCCCACTGTGTAAATTTCCTTCCTTAAGTAGAAATAGTTAGAATTGGAAGGCAAATCCTATGGTCATTGCATTTCAGAATGCAAACATGATGACAGCTTCAAAGCTGTGTCAGGCTACACTTGTGTGTGCTCTTTTTTAAAAAGACAATAGGCATTGAAAATTAAGCACTGCCTCAAAGCCTTCCAATTCTATTGAGACAAGTCTGTAAAAAACGCAAGGGATTCAGGGATGTTTCTGTGTAAATTACATGGAGCATTCAGTGTATGGGAATCATGGTCTAGAATGCACCAGAGACCACATACAATTCTGCATCTGAGTGGTATTGTCAGAGATGATGACTAGAGCCAGTATGGAATCATCTGCAGTTAATTCTAGTCACTCTCCTGGCATTAAGTCAAGGCTTTTAGTTTGAATCAACTCTATAAATGTTCAGAGTCCTCACTGTAAAGCTGCTAAGTATAAAATGAACTGGAATAGTTGATAGCACTGAATTGGAGCCTGTTTGGAGTCCAAGGACCAGAGGGCAGTGTAAAAGAGGAAAGGATCAATCATTTAGACCAAATCCCAGCTCTATTCTTTACCAGCTGAATGGCTTTGGGATAAATAGTTTAATTTATTTGAGCCCCAGTTTCTTCACTTGCAAAATAGAAGCAGTAATACCTAACTTGCAAGGGTATTGAGAACTTCAGAGAAACTGCAAGTGAAGTTCTGGGCACACTATAGACATTCAATAACTAGTATCATTTACTTATTTATTTATTATAGAACTCAATGCACCTCTCTGCAGTTAAAAGTCTTAACCTGGGGGCCTAAAGATATATGAGATCTAAATCCAACCCTTCTACTGAAATTATATGCAAAGTCCTGGGCATATGGACATTTTCTCGAAGATGAGTGTTCATAACTTTCATAATATTCTACAAGTGTCCATGATCAAAAGAAAGGCTAAAAGCCATTACTTTTTGAATTGGCTTCACCTATGTGTTGACCCCACAGCATGGAATGAAAACAAAAATATTTATACTTCCTGATTTTTTTCCCTCAGTCATAAGCATGCTACACCTCTTTGTTCTGTCTGCAATGTAAAGAAAAGTTATGTGTGTATATGGATATGTGGGTGTTCACATGGACATGCATACTTATGGGTTTAGAGAATGCTCATTTCATAATGAGCCACAAGTTTGCTGAGAAAAGACAGAACAATTGTGGAACCAAAAAGTTGATGACAGATGTGACTATGGGAAGGAGCCTGGGATACCGTGGGAAGAACAGCAAGGGACAAGGCAGAAGGGACTTGGAGGGGAACAGAGTGGGGCAAAGCTAAGAGCCCTTAAGGGCTCATTTTGCCCAAGGACTCGGTGAACATAGAACCTGAATGGGTTTGTGGGAGGGTTGGTACTAGGAGTGGGTGCCTGGGTGGCAGGAATGGAGCCGGGAGTATGTGGGGAATCAGCAGGAAGGAGTATGCTCTTTCACTAAAGGAGCCACCATGACATGTTCTGGAAGAGAAAATAAATGCTGAAGGTAGAGGCAACTTTTACACATTAGATAAAAGAAGTCATCATCCAGTAGGTAAAAGACTCACAGAGACTTAGGCAGAAACAAAAAAAATGGTTTTTATTTTTTGAGATGGAGTCTGGTTCTGTCACCCAGGCTAGAGTGCAGTGGTGCAATCTTGGCTCACTGCAACCTCCATCTCCTGAGTTTAAGTAATTCTTCTGCCTCAGCCTCCCAAGGACCTGGGATCACAGGTGCCTGCCATCATGCCCAGCTAATTTTTGTATTTCTAGTAGAGGCGGGGTTTCACTGTATTGGCCAGGCTGGTCTTGAACTCCTGACCTCGTGATCCACCCTCCTAGGCCTCCCAAAGTGCTGGGATTACAAGCGTGAGCCACCATGCCTGGCCAAAAAAAAAAAAAAAAAAAATTCTTGAACATGTTGCTTCCTATTTCAGCTGGCTTTCCTTAGTCCTAAGACCGGTACTTTCACTCTTTTTAGGCCCTTGCTTGGCTGAGGGCACAGTGGTGAGGCGAGCTCACGTGACACTGCAGGATAAACATGTCACATGGGGTGGCAGATGAAGCCGACAACTGGAGTTTACAAATATATGTATACATGCATACGTGTGTGTATGTGTGTTTGTGTGTGTGTGTGTATTCCTCAAGTCCTTGATCAAACTTGTTGCATCCCTCTCCCACAAGATATACATATATATCTGCTTATTTGAATATATAAAACTAGCAGCAAACATGCTTTTGTGTTTACTCTTTTCCAGAGACTGTGCTAAGCAATTTTTAAAATTCTCCTTCACCTTTAAAGCTACCTTATGAAATAGCCATTATTAAATTGATTCCCATTTGCAGATGAGAAAACTGAGGCTTATTCAGGGGAAGTAATTTTGCCACGATCACATGCATAGTAAATTCTTATGCCTGAACTTTGAAAAAGTTTGATGTTGGAATCTGCAATATAAACTGACACCTTCTATATATTCCTGGGGAAGATGGAGCCAACTTACAAAATGCTAGGGCAAAAATGTAAGCAGCAGCAGAAGGGAAAGGAACTCAGATTTGAGGCTTAAGACTGATCCTGAGTCTCACGGCATCATTTCATAATACAGCCCAAAGTGGATGTATGACATTTTAACCCTGGACTGTACTCTGCCATGTTTTATTATTTCTCTGTACACCGGGCAGAGGAACTCCAAACAGAGAGGAGAGGTCAGCTTCAGAAAGGAGCATAAAACTATTGAGAGTGCTTTTATTTTTTTCTACACCAGTCCCACAGGTCCAAGAAAGTCAAGGACTTGATATTTACCATTCATTGGCTCTACACAAATGGAGATCTGCACTCAGAAGCCACAGAAAGAGAAGAAAATGCAGTTCACCACCTCCCAGCAGTCCTGGTGGTGTAGGAGGATGTGCCGAGGCCAATCTTTAATGGCTGCTGGTTACTTCCTCATGAGCAGTGTTAGGCTGGGGACAGCAGGCAGGAAAGGAGTGCTTGGAAAGTGTCTTGACCTTGACAGATGTCTTGCAAAAGGAAGTCAGTATATTGCATATGTCTGAAGATGAGAATTTTGGTGAAGTTTCTGAAAAGTCACAGAGCTTCTGAATGCCCAACAGTTCGTCCAGTGTTATACACTCTTCTGCCTCTCTTACTTGTATCACCTTTCTTCTCTCTAACCCCTACAGCTTGCTCCTCCCCACGTATTGCTTCTCTTTCTGTCTTTCCTTTTTAGCGATCGAATGGCACACATCTGGGAATATACAGCTGCATCTCTGCTGCCAGAACACAGCTGCTGAGGTGTTTGGGGCTTACTTGGAGAAGTGAGGACATTGATCTGGGTGGATGCTAGTAGCTGTAGACATAAAAAGTACTGTTCACTTATTTGCTAAGGTTTTATGTACACTCTGAGGACATCAGAGAGTTTGGAGAAAATCCATGGCATGGATTGGATGCCTAATAGGTGTATGTACTCAGTTTGTATGTTTATGTATACTTATTTTCTGGCCAGCACATATTCTCCATCATTCCTGAGTGCAGGAACTTCTGGAAATACACGTGCCTGTCATTTCTATCACTTTGTTTCCATCTCCTAAAAGAATACCTATCATATAGTTGCTACTCAATAAATATTTGTTGAATAAAAGAATAGATGGCGTGGTGGCTCACACCTGTAATCCCAGCACCTTGGGAGGCCAAGGTAGGTGGATCACAATGTCAAGAGATTGAGACCCTCCTGGCCAACATGGTGAAACCCCATCTCTACCCAAAATATAAAAATCAGCTGGGCATGGTGGCATTAGACTGTAGTCCCAGCTACCCAGGAGGGTAGCTGAGAGGGAGGTAGCTGCCTGGTAGGCTGAGGTTGCAGTGAGCCGAGATTGTGCTACTGCACTCCAACCTGGTGACAAAGCGAGACTCCATCTCAAAATAAATAAATAAAATAGATGGCTACGTGTGAATTTGTATCACTAATTAGATGGTCTTATTCATCTTTGGATCCCCAGTTCCTAGCACAGAGTATGAATATAGCCAATCCAAACAACTAATATGAGCTACTCCTGCAATTCCTGAGTAGGTGGACTTTGGCATGCCATAGGTCATAAAGATGTGTCACCCAAAGCTAAGTTTCCCCTTGAAGATCTCACTAGGGCAATGGATGCTGGGGAAGGATGAGGCCACGTGTCATTCTTGCTCTTTAGGGCCTCAGATTTACACTGTCTGACAATACTTTTCCTTAGTTCTTCAGTGTCTCCTCACTAGAACCTCCCAACTTAACTTCTGCTATACAATGAAATCTTATTCATGTGCCCACCACACCCTCTATGCTACGTAATAGCTCCACATTAACAAAAACTTTACCCATGCAGTGCTTTAGTTCCTATGAAAAGCCTTAAGAGCAGGCACTGCAGAACACAGCAAAGCAACAGGGGAGAGGGTTGGAGGTAGGGGATTATTTTCGGTTCTTAACTCAGATCCCCTCCTTTTCATATTGTTTTGCTTTATCCTCACCCAAAGGAAGTCATTTCCTCAGTCTCTGTGGTGATACTTCCTTTACTGGAGGAAGAAAATGATCCACAGGACAAGAATCAGATCAGCCTAATTGAAAGAAATACAATTTTAAAGAAAACCCTTAAGATCCTTTTCTTCTCCCCAACACCATTTCAAATCAGCATTCTTAGTAGCTTCAGTTTTGAAGAGTTGTATATCCCTTGTGATGCTTTATGAGGAAAAGCAATCCCACTTGGGGAAGAAAAAGGCATGTAGCTAGCATGTTTGAAGACTATATTTTATTTATTAATTTTTTTTAAAGAAAACATACATTTTAACACAATTTTTGTTGAAGTTATGTTTATGTGTATCAGTCCTTAGATAAAATATGATCACGTGTGAACAACATAAATTAGTGAAGCTCCCCACATGCAGGATGACAATTAATAATGTGTGAAATTTATTGCAAGTGTTTTTCCTTGCATAATGCCTGCATCTAGAGTATTACCGGTTTCTTTATGTACATATCATGCTGGATGTCCTCCTCTGTGGCTCTGAAAGAAACGCTGGACCAAGAGCTCTGAAGTTCAATCCTGGCTCTGTCTCAAACTTTTCCTGGGGTCTTGGGCAAGTCAATTAAGTTTACAGAACCTCAGTTTCTGAAAATTGTACTATTTATACTTAGTTTTTAAGGTTATACTATTATAGTTTAGGGAGTAAAAGTTCTGGAGCTTGACAGTCTTAAGTTCCAAATAGATTCTTATAAGTAACATGATTTTGTGAAATTCATTTAACCTCCCAATACCTGTGTAAAGTGGAGATAATTACAGCACCTATCTTATAAGTTTACATATTGAGAGATATAACCTATAGACTCCAGCTTCAAAGTTGGCTAATCAGACATGGCAGGCAAAAATTCCCATTGCATCAACCAAGCAAAAAGGATAAATTACAAAAATCAACTTTTAAAGCAAAGAAGGGCTACAGAAACAAACAAACAAAGAACAAGACTAACTAACGAGGACTCCAGATTTTCTTTGTAGAAAATCTAATGGTCACTGGCAACTTTCTTAACTGGAGGCATTTGCAATTTCTAGGTGTTTTAGTTTGGTTTGTACCATTTGGAAGGAATACCTGAGGCTGGGTAATTTATCATGAAAAGGGTCTTATTTGGCTCATGGTTTTACAGACTATAAAAGAAAAATGGCACCAGCGTCTGCTTCTGGTTAAGGCTGCAGGAAGCTTCCAACCATGGTGAAAGGGGAGGGAAGGGGAGCTGGCATTCTATGGTGAGAGAGAGAGTGTGAGAGAGAAAGGAGGTGCCATGCTCTTTTGAACTGCTAGCCCTCATATTAACTAATAAAATGAGAACTCACTCATTACCATAGGGATAGTACCTAAGCCATTCATGAGGGATCCTCTCCCAGGACCCAAACACTTCCCATTAGATTCTGCTTCCAAAACTGGGGAAGAAATTTCAACATGAAATTTGGAGGAAACAAATATCAAAGCTGTTTCACTGGGAGTGGCCTAAGGACTGAACTTAAACCAAAATTGAGGGATTTTATAAAAGAAAAACAAGCAGTTTTTTGGCAGTTAAAATCGAGAATGATAAACTGGAAAATAGAGGAGCTCAAATGTAAGGAAAACTTGCTGAGTTCTAGGAGGATGTGAGAGACTGGGGCCTGGGAAAGACAGGAAAAGTGAAAACTCCTGCTGGCTTGTGGTGATTATGGTGTGACTGATTGTATTAGTTTACCTGGGGCTTAGGTAGTTCCTAGAATGTGGGTCTTTCAGCTTTAACACCAAAGAGTTCCAGGAAAACCATCATTAATTGGTCACCCTAGGGATTTAGGAGAAAAAGATCTCATTAGAGGGGAGGGATATACAAAACCTACACAATCAATCTCTTCCTCAGGACATTTACCAAATATTTAACTTGTGAAGCTAAATAACTCAATTCAAAATCTGGAAAGGTTAGCACTATTAGAGTTGAAGAAATTAAGACCTCAAGGCTTCCAGTCATAAGCCTAGGAGGGTCACATCCGAAGAACCAAAGATGGAATAAATCTTACTAAAACTTCAACCCAATCCAAACCCAACTAATCCCTTATAGGATTATAGGTATATGCTTATCATTGTATCTATCTAAAAAATGGAAAGGGGAACCCCTGTTGCTAGGATATATCATATGAAGACCCTATAGTTCTTTTTCTAAATGTCCAGAATAGAATAAAAATTGCTATTAACAAAAGAGGCAGAGAAACATGAGCAATAATCAAGAAAAAGATATCCAGTAGAAACGTACCTGCAGATAATCCAGATATTGAAGCTTTCAGATGAGGAGTTTAAAATAACTATGATTAATATGCTAAGGAAAACAGATTGGAAAATTGACAAGATAGATTTAATACATGGAAATTTTTAGAATTTTGACCAAGAGTTATAGTATATAAAAAAAATCAAATGAGCATTCTAAAGCTTCAAATGCAATTTTCAAATAGGGCTATGGTTATAACAGAAGGCATAATTATTAAACTCAAAGACTAGCCAATGAATAATATCCACAAAGCACAAAGAAAGAATTAAAAGAACAAACAGGAGTATAAGAGCCATATGAAAAACAATAAAAAGTTTTAACACCTGTAGTTGGTGTTACACTAGGAAAAAAGATGGTGAGGCAGATACAAACATATAAATACATAATGGTCAAGAATTTTCCAAAATTTTTGAAAGCCGTTACCCACAGATTCAAGCAGCTTGATGAATCTCAAGTAAGATTAAAAAACAAACTAAATAGACACATCTTTTCAAGTAGCTAGAAAAGAACAAAGAAACAATTCTTAAAAACAGCCAGAAGAAAAAGATACATCATTATCTTCAAAGAAGAAATAATTAAACTAACAACTAACTTTTCTTACTTTTTAAATTATTGTACATTAGGTTCTGGGGTACATGTGCAGATCATGTAGGATTGTTGCATAGGTATATACATGGCAATGTGGTTTGCTGCCTCCATCCCTTCATCACCTATATCTGGCATTTCTCCCCATGGTATCCCTCCCTAAACTCCCCACCCACTGCTGTCCCTCACCTAGCCGCCCCCAACAGACCCCAGTGTGTGATGCTCCCCTCCCTGTGTCCATGTGCTCTTTATTCTTCAACACCTGCCTATGAGTGAGAACATGTGGTGTTTGATTTTCTGTTCTTGTGTTAGTTTGCTGAGAATGATGTTTCCAGATTCATCCATGTCCCTACAAAGGACACGAACTCATCGTTTTTATGGCAGCATAGTATTCCATGGTGTATATGTGCTACATTTTCCGTGTCCAGTCTATCATCTGTGAGCATTTGAGTTGATTCCAAGTCTTTGCTACTGTAAACAGTGCTGCAGTGAACATTCATGTGCATGTGTCTTTATAATAGAACAATTTATAATCCTTTGGGTATATACCCAGTAATGAGATTGCTGGGTCAAATGAAATTTCTAAGTCCTTGAGGAATCACCACACTGTTTTCCACAATGGTTGAACTAATTTACACTCCCACCAACAGTGTAAAAGTGATCCTATTCCTCCACATCCTCTCCAGCATCTGTTGTCTCCAGATTTTTTAATGATCACCATTCTAAGTGGCATGAGATGGTATCTCAATGTAGTTTTGATTCTCATTTCTCTAATGACCAGTGATGATGAGCATTTTTTCATATGTTTGTTGGCATCATATATGTTTTCTTTTGAAAAGTGTCTTTTCATATCCTTTGCCCACTTTTGAATAGGTTTGTTTGTTTTTTTCTTATAAATCTGTTTTAGTTATTTGTAGATCCTGGATATTAGCTCTTTGTCAGATGGGTGGATTGCAAAAATTTTTTCCCATTCTATTGGTTGCCAGTTCATTCTAATGATTTTTTCTTTTGCTGTGCAGAAGCTCTGGAAAATAATTAGATCCTCTTTGTCTATTTTGGCTTTTGTTACCAATGCTTTTGGTGTTTTAGTCATGAAGTCCTTGCCTATGCCCATGTCCTGAATTGCATTGCCTAGGGTTTTTATGGTGTTAGGTCTTATGTTTAAGTCTTTAATCCATCTGGAGTTAATTTTAGTGTAAGGTGTCAGGAAGGGGTACAATTTCTGTTCTCTGCACATGGCTAGCCAGTTTCCCCAACACCATTTATTCAACAGGGGATCCTTTCCCACTGCTTGTTTTTGTGAGGTGTGTCAAAGATCAGATGGTTGTAGATGTGTGGCATTTTCTCCGAGGCCTCTGTTCTGTTCCATTGGCCTATATCTCTGCTTTGGTACCAGCACCATGCTGTTTTGATTACTGTAGCCTTGTACTATGGTTTGAAGTTAGGTAGTGTGATGCTTCAAGCTTTGTTCTTTTTGCTTAGGATTGTGTTGGCGATGTGGGCTCTCTTTTGGTTCCATATGAAGCTTAAGGTGGTTTTCTCCAGTTCTGTGAAGAGGGTCATAGGTAGCTTGATGGGGATATCGTTGAATCTATAAATTACTTTGGGCAGTATAGCCATTTTCACAATATTGACTCTTCCTAACCATGAGCATGGAATGTTTTTCCATCTGTTTGTGTCTTCTCTTATTTCCTTGAGCAGTGGTTTGTAGTTCTCCTTGAAGAGGTCCTTCATATCCTTTGTTAGTTTTATTCCTAGGTATTTTATTCTCTGTGTAGTAATTGTGAATGGCAATTTGTTCTTGATTTGGCTCTCTTTAAGTCTGTTATTGGTGTATAGGAATGCTTGTGATTTCTGCACATTGATTTTGTATCCTGAGACTTTGCTGAAGTTACTTATCAGTTTCAGGAGATTTTGGGCTGAGACAATGGGGTCTTCTAAATATACAATCATGTCGTCTGCAAATAGAGAAAATTTGGCTTTCTCCTTTCCTAATTGAATATTCTTTATTTCTTTTTCTTGCCTGATTGCTCTGGCTCAAACTTCCAATACCATATTGAATAGGAGTGGTGAGAGAGAGCATCCTTTTCTAGTGCCAGATTTCAAAGGGAATGCTTCCAGTTTTTGCCTGTTCAGTATGATATTGGCTGTGGGTTTGTCATAAATAGCTTTTATTATTTTGAGATACTTTCCGTTGATAGCTAGTTTATTGAGAGTTTTTAGCATAAAGGGCTGTTGAATTTTGTCAAAGGCCTTCTCTGCATCTATTGAGATAATCATGTGGTTTTTGTCTTTGGTTCTGTTTATGTGGTTGATTACATTTATAGACTTGTGTATGTTGAACCAGTCTTGCATCCCCAGAATGAAGCCTACTTGATCGTGATGAATAAACTTTTTGATGTGCTGTTGCAATCAGTTTGCCAGTATTTTATTAAAGATTTTTGCATCTATGTTCAACATGGATATTGGTCTGAAGTTTTCTTTTTTTGTTGAGTCACTGCCGGGTTTTGGTATCAGGATGATGTTGGTCTCATAAAATGAGTTAGGGAGGATTCTGTCTTTTTGTATTGTTTGGTATAGTTTCAGAAGGAATGGTACCAGCTCCTCTTTGGACATCTAGTAGAATTCAGCTATGAAACTGTCTGGAATTGGACTGTTTTGGCTAAGTAGGCTATTAACTGCTACCTCAACTTAAGCCCTTGTTGTTGGTTTATTCGGGATCTCAACTTCTTCCTGGTTTAGGCTTAGGAGGATGCAAGTGTCCAGGAATTTATCCATTTCTTCCAGGTTTACTGGTTTGTGTGCATAGAGTTGTTTGTAGTAATCTCTGATGGCAGTTTGTATTTCTGTGGAATTGGTGGTGATATCCCCTTTATCGTTTTTTATTTCATCTGTTTGATTCTTCTCTTCTTTTTTTTTTTTTAATTAATCTGGCTAGTGTTCTGTCTATTTTGTTGATCTTTTCAAAAAACCAGCTCCTGGATTTATTGATTATTTGAAAGTTTTTTTGTGTCTCTGTCTCCTTCAGTTCTGCTCTGATCTTAGTTATTTCTTGTCTTCTGCTAGCTTTTGAGTTTTTTTGATCTTGCTCCTCTAGCTCTTTCAATATTGATGATAGGGTGTCAATTTTAGATCTTTCCTCATTTCTCATGTGGGCATTGCTATAAATTTTCCTCTAGACACTGCTTTAAATGTGTCCCAGAGATTCTGGTATGTTGTGTCTTCGTTCTCGTTGGTTTTGAAGAACATCTTTATTTCTGCCTTCATTTCATTGTTTACCCCTTCAACATTCAGGAGCCAGTTGTTCAGTTTCCATGAAGTTGTGTGATTCTGAGTTATTTTCTTAATCCTGAGATTTAATTATTGCACTGTGGTCTGAGAGACTGTTTGTTATGATTTCCATTCTTTTGCATTTGCTGAGGAGTGATTTACTTCCAATTATGTGGTTAATTTAGAGGAGGTGTGATGTGGTGCTGAGAAGAATGTATATTCTGTGGATTTGTGGTGAATTCTGTAGATGTCTATTAGGTCCACATAGTCCAGATCTGAGTTCAAGTCCTGGACATCCTTGTTAATTTTCTGTCTTATTGATCGGTCTAGTATTGACAGTGGAGTGTTAAAGTCTCCCACTATTGTTGTGTGCGAGTCTAAGTCTCTTTGTAGGTTGTTAAGAACTTGCTTTATGTATCTAGGTGCTCCTGTATTGGTTGCATATATGTTTAGGATCGTTAGTTCTTCTTATTGCATTGATCCTTTTACCATTATGTAATGCTCTTCTTTGTCTCTTTTGATCTTTGTTGGTTTAACGTCTATTTTATCAGAGACTAGGATTGCAGTGCCTGCTTTTTTTTTTTCCTCGCCATTTGCTTGGCAAATCTTCCTCAGTCTTTTTGTTTTGAGCCTATGTGTGTCCTTGCTTGTGAGATGCGTTTCCTGAATACAGCACACCGATGGGTTTTGAAGTTTTATCCAATTTGCCAGTCTGTGTCTTTTGATTGGGGCATTTAGCCCATTTACATTTAAAGTTAATATTGTTATGTCTGAATTTGATTCTGCCATTTTGATCCTAGCTGGTTCTTTTGCTCATTAGTTGATGCAGTTATTTGGTACGTTTTTGGAGTTACAGGTACTGGTTGTTCCTTTCCATGTTTAGCACTTCTTTCAGGAGCTCTTTAAGGCAGGCCTGGTGGTGATGAAATCTCTCAGGACTTGCTTGTCTGTAAAGTATTTTATTTCTCCTTTGCTTATGAAGCTTAGTTTGGCTGGATATGAAATTCTAGGTTAAAAGTTCTTTTCTTTAAGGATGTTGAATATCGGCCGCCCCCCTCTTCTGGCTTGTAGGGTTTCTGCCAAGAGATTCACTGTGAGTCTGATGGGCTTCCCTTTGTACGTGACCTGTCCTTTCTCTCTGGCTGTCCTTAGCATTTTTTCCTTCATTTCAACCCTGGTGAATCTGATGATTATATGCCTTGGGGTTGGTCTTCTTGAGGAATATCTTCGTGGTGTTCTCTGAATTTCCTGGACTTGAATATTGGCCTGCCTTTCTAGGTTGGGGAAGTCTTCCTGGATGATATCCTGAAGAGTGTTTTCCAGCTTGGATTCATTCTCCATTCAGGTATGGTGATCAAGCATAGATTAGGTATTTTCACATAATTTTGTATTTCTTGGAGACTTTTTAAATTTATTTTCACTATTTTTTTCTCTAATCTTGCCTTCTCATTTTATTTCATTGAGTTGATCTTCAATCTCTGATATCCTTTCTTCTGCTTGATCGATTCAGCTATTGAAACTGGTGTTTGCTTCGTGAAGTTGTCGTGCTGTGTTTTTCAGCTCCGTCAAGTCATTTAATTTCTTCTATAAGCTGTTTATTCTTGTTAGCATTTAGTCTAACCTTTTTTCAGTGTTCTTAGTTTCTTTGCATTGGGTTAGAACATGTTCTTTTAGCTCAGAGAATTTTGTTATTACCCACCTTCTGAAGCCTGTTTCTGTAAATTCATCAAACTCATTCTCCATCCAGCCTTGTTCCCTTGCTGGTGAGTTGTGATTCCTTGGAGGAGGAGAGGTGTCCTAGTTTTGGGTATTTTCATCCTTTTTGCACTGGTTTCTTCCCATCTTTGCTGATTTATCTACCTGTGGTCTTTGTAATTGGTAACTTTCAGATTGGGTCTCTGAGTGGACATCCTTTTTGTTGATGTTGAAGCTATTTCTTTCGTTTTTTAGTTTTCCTTCTAATAGTCAGGTTGCTCTGCTGCAGGACTGCTATAGGTCTACTCCAGACCCTGCTTGCCTGTGAATCACCTGCAGCAGCTGCAGAACAGTAAGGGTTGCTGCTGGTTTCTTCTTCTGTTATCTGCATCCCAGAAGGGTACCTGCCAGATGTCAGCCTGAGCTCTCCTTTATGACATGTCTCTTTCGATATACATGGGTCAGGGAGCTGTTTGAGGAGACAGTTTATCCCTTATAGGAGTTCAAGTGCTGTATTGTGAGCTCCGTTGTTCCATTCAGAGCTGCTGTGCAGGTACATTTATGTCTGCTGCATCAGAACTCATAACTGCCTCTTTTCCCAGGTGCTGTGTCCTGGGAAGGTGGGGCTTTATTTAGAAGTTTCTGACTGCTGCTGCCTTTTTTCAGAGATGCCCTGCCCAGCAAGGAGGTAGTCTAGTCACAGTCTGCCAGCAGAGGCATTGCTGAGCTGCCAAGGGCTCTGCCCAACTTCTGTGTAAACTTCATTGTGATTTTGTTTACAGCAGTACAGTTAGAACTGCCTTTGTAATGGTGGATTGCCTCAGTAATGGCAGACTGCCTCGGTAGTGGTGGACTGCCTTAGTTATGGTGGATGCCCTTCCCTGCACCAAGCTGGACTGTCCCGGGTCCATTTGCACTTGCTGCGAAAGTCTCAATCCAGAGCATTTCAGTTTGCTGGTCTTTGTTGGGTTGGGACCCACCGAGCCAGATCATCTAGCTCCCTGTTTCAGCCCCCTGTTTTTCAATTGAATGGGTGGCTCTGTCTCCCAAGCTTTACAGGCACCGGTTGAAACGGCCACCCAGATTTGTGTGAGTTTTTGTGTGGAAAGCCGCAGCACCAGCTGAAACAGCCATGCTGGAATCTCATGGTGCTTTTTGGCCTGGGAATCTCCTGTTCTGTGGGCAGTAAAAATCTGATTGCAAATGCAGTGATCACTCACCCTCTGCATTGTTCTCACTGGGAACTGCACTCCAGATCTGTTCCTATTCAGCCATCTTGGATCTCAATCATAACTAACTTTTCATTAGCAATTATTAAGACCAGAAAACAATGGAATTACATCACTAAAGTGCTTGTGGGAAAAAATTACCAATCTGTAATTCTGTACCCAGTAAAAATATTTTTCAAAAATTAATGTGAAATAAAGACCTTTCAGACAAACAAAATATGGGAGAATTTGTTACAAGCAAATAGACATTCTAAGAAATACTTTACAAGAAATACTTTAGGTTGAAGGAAAATGATCCCAAGTAGAAGCAGGAAAAATGGAAGAAGACCAGAAAGGATAAATAGATAGAAAAATATGAACAAATATTTCAGTTTAAGGAACAGTAATAGTGCTGTCTTGTAGAGTCTGTCAACAGTAGCACCAAGAGTGGAGAGTGAAATAAAAGTGGTTGAATTCATAAGTGTCTTACATAGACTGTTAAATTCAGGATTCATACTGATGTATCTAGGGAAATTATTAAAAATAAAATACAAGAATATATAATTGAAACACTATTAAAGAACAAACTGTTAAATAAAGACATTTGAGGGATCCAAAAGAATACAGGAAAGCAGGGATAAGGAACAAGGAAAGAAGCAAAAGTAAAGTAGAAAAGAGAAAGCCAGTGAGTATCAGTAAGTACAGTCAAGATACATAGCCTAGTAAAATTGTCAAGCTAACTTTTTGAAAAAGACCTAACTATATGTCATTTATAAAAGATTCAATTTGAATAGAAGATTGTAGCTAAGTTGAAAGTAAATGGATGGAATGAAGATGCAGCAAAAAAAATACCAAGATAGAGCAAGATAGAGATCATCCTGGACAACATGGTGAAACCCCATCTCTACTAATAATACAAAAATTAGCCAGGCATGGTGGCACACACCTGTGGTCCCAGCTACTTAGGAGGCTGAGGCAGAAGAATTGCTTGAACCCAGGAGGCAGAGGTTGTTATTTGCAATGAGCCGAGATTGCGCCACTGCACTCCAGCCTGGGTGACAGAGCAAGACTCCGTCTCAAAAAAAAAAAAAAAATACCAACAAAGGAAAATTGGAATGGCTATATGACTTAGTCCATTTGTGATGCTATAATAAAATACCTGAGACTGGGTAAATTGTGAATGACAGAAATTTGTTATTTAGAGTTCTGGAAGCTGGGAAGTTCGAGATCAAGGCACCAGCATTTGGTACCTGGTAAGAGCCTCTAGCTGCATCCTCCAAAGAGGAAAAATACCATGTTCTCACATGGCAGAAGGGACAGAAGGGCAAAAAAGGGAGAACTTTCTCTGAAGCCTTTATATATATAATTGCGTTCCAGGTTTTGAGGTACATGTGAAGAACATGCAGGATTGTTGCATAGGTACATACATGGCAATGTGTTTTGCTGCCTTCCTCCCCATCACCTATATCTGGCATTTCTCCCCATATTATCCCTTCCAAACTCCCCACCCCCCACTGTCCCTCCCCGAGTTCCCCCTTGACAGGCCTCAGTGTGTGATGCTCCCCTTCCTGTGTCCATGTGTTCTCATTGTTCAACACCCACCTATGAGTGAGACCAGGCGGTGTTTGATATTCTGTTCTTGTGTCAGTTTGCTGAGAATGATGGTTTCCAGATTCATCCATGTCCCTACAAAGGACATGAACTCATCGTTTTTTATGGCTGCATGGTATTCCATGGTGTATATGTGCCACATTTTCCGTGTCCAGTCTATCATCGACGGGCATTTGGGTTGGTTCCAGGTCTTTGCTATTGTAAACAGTGCTGCAGTGAACATTCGTGTGCATGTGTCCTTATAGTAGAGTGATTTATAATCCTTTGGATATATACCCAGTAATGGGATTGCTGGGTCAAATGGAATTTCTATTTCTAGGTCCTTGAGGAATCACCACACTGTCTGCCACAATGGTTGAACTGATTTACATTCCCACCAACAGTGTAAAAAGTGTTGTATTTCTCCACATCCTCTCCAGCATCTGTTGTCTCTAGATTTTTTAATGATTATCATTCTAACTGGCATAAGATGGTATCTCAATGTAGTTTTGATTTGCATTTCTCTAATGACCAGTGATGATGAGCATTTTTTCATGTTTGTTGGCCTCATATATGTCTTCTATGGTAAAATGTCTGTTCATATCCTTTGCCCAATTTTGAATGGGCTTGTTTGTGATTTTCTTGTAAATCTGTTTTAGTTCTTTGTAGATTCTGGATATTAGCTCTTTGTCAGATGGGTAGATTGCAAATTTTTTTTCCCATTCTGTTGGATGCTCGTTCACTCTAATAACTGTTTTTTTTTGCTGTGCAGTAGCTCTGGAGTTTGATTAGGTCCCATTTGTCTATTTTGGCTTTTGTTGCCAATGCTTTTGGTGTTTTAGTCATGATGTACTTGCCTATGCCTATGTCCTGAATGGTTTTGCCTAGATTTTCTTCTAGGGTTTTTATGGTGTTAGGTGTTATGTATAAGTCTTTAATCCATCTGGAGTTAATTTTAGTGTAAGGTGTCAGGAAGGGGTCCAGTTTCCGCTTTCTGTACATGGTTAGCCAGTTTTCCCAACACCATTTATTAAACAGATAATCATTTCCCCGTTGCTTGTTTTTCTGAGGGTTGTCAAAGATCAGATGGTTGTAGATGTCTGGCATTGCCTCCGAGGCCTCTGTTCTGTTCCATTGGTTTATATCTCTGTTTTGGTACCAGTACCATGCTGTTTTGATTATTGTAGCTTTGTAGTATAGCTTGAAGTCAGGTAGTGTGATGCCTCCAGCTTTGTTCTTTTTGCTTAGAATTGACCTGGCTATGCAGGCTCACTTTTGGTTCCATATGAAGTTTAAGGTGTTTTTTTCCAGTGCTGTGAAGAAGGTCATTGGTAGCTTTCTGGGGATAGCATTGAATCTATAAATTACTTTGGGCAGTATGGCTATTTTCATGATATTGATTCTTCCAAACCTGAGCATGGAATATTTCTCCATCTGTTTGTGTCCTCTCTTATTTTGTTGAGCAGTGGTTTGTAGTTCTCCTTGAAGAGGTCCTTTACATTCTTTGTTAGTTGTATTCCTAGGTATTTAATTCTCTTCGTAGCAATTGTGAATGGCAGTTCATTCTTGATTTGGCTCTCTTTAAGTCTGTTATTGGTGTATAGGAATGCTTGTGATTTTTGCACATTGATTTTGTATCCTGAGACTTTGCTGTAGTTGCTTATCAGTTTCAGGAGATTTTTGGCTGAGATGATGGCGTCTTGTAAATATACAATCATGTCATCTGCAAGTAGAGATAATTTGACTTCCTCCTTTCCTATTTGAATATCCTTTATTTCTTTTTCTTGCCTCATTGTTCTGGCTAGAACTTCCCATACCATATTGAATAGGAGTGGTGGGAGAGGGCATCCTTGTCTAGTGCCAGATTTCAAAGGGAATGCTTCCAGTTTTTGCCTGTTCAGTATGATATTGGCTGTGGGTTTGTCGTAAATAGCTTTTATTGTATTAATATACATTCCATAAATACCTAGTTTATTGAGAGTTTTTAGCATAAAGGCGCTGTTGAATTTTGTCAAAGGCCTTCTCTGCATCTATTGAGAGAGTCATGTGGTTTTTGTCTTTGTTTGTGTTTATGTGGTGAATTACATTTACAGACTTGTGTACGTTGAACCAGCCTTGCATCCACGGGATGAAGCCTACTTGATTGTGATGGCTAAGGTTTTTGATGTGCTGTTGCAATAAGTTTGTCATTCTTTTATTGAAGATTTTTGCATCTATGTTCATCATGGATATTGGCCTGAAGTTTTCTTTTTTTGTTGAGTGTCTGCTGGGTTTTGGTATTAGCATGATGTTGGTCTCATAAAATGATTTGGGAAGGATTCTCTTTTTGGATTGTTTAGAATAGTTTCAGAAGGAGTGGTACAAGCTCCTCTTTGTATGTCTGGTCGAATTTGGCTGTGAACCCATGTGGACCTTGGCTTTTTTTCGTTGGTAGGCTATTAATTGCTGCCTCAACTTCAGCCCTTGTTATTGGTCTATTCAGGGTTTTGAATTCTTCCTGGTTTAGGCTTAGGAGGATGCAATTGTCCAGGAATTTATCCATTTCTTCCAGGTTTACTGGCTTATGTGCATAGAGTTGTTTGCAGTAATTTCTGATGGTGCTTTGTGTTTCTGTGGAATCTGTGGTGATATCCCCTTTATCGTTTTTCATTGCATCTATTTGATTTTCCTTTTCTTTTTTATTAATCTGGCTAGTGGTCTGTCTATTTTGTTGATCTTTTCAAAAAAACCAGCTCTTGGATTTATTGATTTTTTTGAGGGGTTTTTTATGTCTCTATCTCCTTCAGTTCTGCTCTGATCTTAGTTATTTCTTGTCTTCTGCTAGCTTTTGAGATTTTTGATCTTGCTTCTCTAGCTCTTTCAGTGTGGATGATAGGGTGTCGATTTTCGATCTTTCGTTGCTTCTCATGTGGGCATTTGTTGCTATAAATTTTCCTCTAGACACTGCTTTAAATGTGTCCCTGAAATTTTGGTACATCGTGTCTTCGTTCTCATTGGTTTTGAATAACATCTTTATTTCTGCCTTCATTTCATTGTTTATCCAGTCAACATTCAAGAGCCAGTTGTTCAGTTTCCATGAAGTTGTGCAGTTCTGAGTTAGTTTCTGCATTCTGAGTTCTAATTTGATTGCACTGTGGTCTGAGAGACTGTT
>CAUYQU010025966.1:0-14233 GCA_963574635.1 Cheracebus regulus
AACTTATGAAGGAAATTTTGGGTGTGACTAAGCTGGTTATAATTAAAATAAATTATTTGTGACAGTCTTTCTAAAGAATAAACTTTGTTGTTAAATACACTGATACAAAACTTAAAAACTTGGTATCCTATGTTAAAACAACAAAGAACAACAAAGCTTGCTTTTTTTTTTTTTTTTTTTTTGAGACAGAGTCTCTATCGCCCAGGGTGGAGTGCCATGGTGGCACAATCTCAGCTCACTGCAACCTCCACCTTCAGGTTCAAGTGATTCTCCTGCCTCAGCCTCCCAAGTAGCTGGGATTACAGATGTGTACCACCTCACTCAGATGATTTTTGTATTTTCAGTAGAGACAGGGTTTCACTGTGTGGGCCAGGCTGGTCTTGAACTCCTGACCTCAGGCAATCCACCCACTTTGGCCTCTCAAAGTGATGGGATTACAGGGATGAGCCACTGCACCCAGCCAACAAAAGTTTCTTAAAATATTAATTTCTTTTAGTAAGAAGAAGTTTTATTTTTAATTCTGAAATATGTTTAACAACCATCCTCTGAAATACAAACAAGATTCTATTTCTGTCACATTTCTTCTTGAGAATTGCCTAGTTTCTCTGGTTTTACTTTGATCCTGAAGTTCCAGAAAAGCAATGTTTTACTCAGTATAACTTGATTGAGTACTCTTGGCTTTTCTTTATGTGTCTGAATTATTTTATGTAACCAGAACTTCATATGCTATTGCTAAGAATCATATATTCCCTGTTCAAGGTAACTGGCGTAGGAAATACAGATTCTGTGTTTTACGAAGAACATTTCCTGTAATTTATGCTGTCCTTTTTGGGTTTTGACTGCTTCAGAAAACTGAGCTTTACAAGGGTTAAGGTTTTTACATCCATGTAGCTTTCTGTATTGCTTTTGAAGTCTTCTGATTGTTACTCTTACTTTGGTTGAATAAGTATTTATTTAGCAGTGAACTATCATTCTATTCAAGAAAGTAGTTTTTGAACTTTTTGACATCTTTGGCAGGTTTCTCCAGGATCCAAATATTTAATTAAGCCTTTTGGCCTAAAATTAATTTTACAATTTTCCATGTCGACCCCCTGAAGAGCCTCAAAGGGTTTATCTCTCATCTTGTACATATATTAAATGATGAGAATTATTTGATAAATAATTCAGGAAGTACTGTCAAATAAGGAATGGTGTTTAACTTCCCTTAAGTTATATTTGTGTGTGTTATTAAAATGTGTGAAATTGTATAGGATTCCTAAAATTCTGATATGCCAAGATATGTGTCATAATAGTGATTATTATGTTAAATGACTGTATGCCAACTAAATGTCTAAATTGTCTTATCAATTGAAAATTCTCATCAGATCTTTGGCTATAATTATTCTGGTTTTTGTCATCCACAGTTATTATTTTAAATTATTCTCCAGAGGTATTTGCAATGGGCTAGACTTTAAAATTACTAATCAAAATAAAGAAAAAAAGTTTTTTTGAAACAGAGTCTTACTCTGTTGTGGTGCAGTCATAGCTTGCTGCAGCTTCCATCTCCTGGGCACAAGCTTGATCCTCCTATGTCAGCCTATGGAGTAGCTAGGACTACAGGTATGTACCACTACATCCAGCTAATTTTGTTTATTTTTAGTAGAGATAGGTCTCGCTATATTGTGTAGGCTGGTCTTGAAATCCTGAGCTCGAGCTATCCACTCAGCCTCCCAAAGTGCTGGTATTACAGGTATAAGCCACTACACTCGGCCAGGCAAACAAAATTATTTAAATGAAATTAAGTAATTGATAATGTTTTTGTGGCTTAAATGTTTCGTTTTCCAAATTCAAGGAAATTTTCTGTCATAGGCTATTTATAGTTTGCAATATTTTGGTAAAGTATCCTTTATTGCACAAAAGTGGAAACATTTGCTTTTTCTCCCTACTTGATTCCTCTAAAATTCAGAAGCTATACATGAGTACTCTTATTTTTATTTATATAAGTTAAATAAAAATCTTATCTCTCTTGAAAGCAGGATACAATTAAGAACATTGGTTATAGTACCAAGATATAGACTGAAATGTTTTATGTAAGAATGTACGTAAAACGCCTGTCTTCCAGAGTTCCCAGCTTTGGAGTGAGTAAGTAAAAACTGTCACTTCCTGGTAGGCCCAAGAACCTTAAAACTGTAAGTAAAATCTGACACCTGACTTGGTCGGGCCATCTAGCTTCAAGAGGTTCTAATATTTGCAGTTTCTTATTTGATCAATGTGGACAGGAAAAGTTATGCTTGTAAGAAAAGCAAAAGTGTATCAGTTATTACATTATAATCCTGTGCATTGCCCACAATTCCTTGTCATTTAGCTATAGACTGGACTAGATTCTGAATTCTCCTAAGATCCTCCAATATTTAGTTATAACTAAATCTGAATGGAGTCACCTAGCTCGCTCCCCTGCCCCCCCATCCCATTAGGGATGCTCTGGGGACATTCAGGGGATTTCCCCTTTAAAATCTAACCAACTAGGTGAATTAAAATATCAGAATTGGACACAAACTGGACCCATAGGATACTATAGTCTCCTAGTCTCAAAGAAGTTGATGCTGCCACTTCTTTTGTAAAAGCCACAATGAAAATAGTAATGGGGAACCCCTCACTGTCTGCATTCCACATTCTGTTGGGGCTCTCCTCAATTCACATCACAAGAGGCCTAGAAAACTATGCAGTTCTCTTTCTATCCTCACCTCCCCTTACCACGATCCAATATAACTTGCTTAATTCTGCCACTTTCCTTATCTTTCCTGATGTCAGGTCTGCCCAACAGGCAGAACTGCATGCTCTTACTGGATATGTCTTTCAGCCAAAGGTAAAATGGCTAATATTTATACAGACGGCAAGCATTCCTTGAGATAGCTCACAATCTTAGTATCTGTGTGAAATATGTCCATAACACCATATTGGAAAACCATTTCATGCCTTCATGGACTACTTCACATTACCAGAAAGTCCCTTTGAGTTATGGCAACAATATTTTACTCAGCTCCCCGTCTCTCAAGGATACCGGTATGTACCAGTTACAGTTTGCATGTTTTAGCGCTGCATTGAAACCTTCTATTGTCAACAGGCCACAGCCATGGCAGTAGTTAAGGCCCTGTTGGAACATTTATACCAACCTGAGAAGTCTCTTAAGAGCTTCATAATGCCCAAGGAACTTATTGTACAGGACAAATTATTTAAAACATTTGTATAATTTGGCCTATTTATCAACATCTCCATTGTGCTTACCACCTCTAGTCCTCTGGACTGGTGAAATAGACCAAGGGAATAAGAAAAGCCCAATTGGCAAAGATTTGTGGTGTGGCATTTAACCTGCAATAGTCCAAGGCCCTTTCTTTAGTCCTCCTTAACCCTGGCATGCTTTCAATGTTCCTTTGTAGAGTTCTAAATTCATCCAGATGGTCAGGGCAGCTAACACATTTGTAGTAGTCTCTAATCTTTACTGATCCCCTTCCAAGTAGGACTCCTCAATGACATTTATTTCTGCTTGTCCCATTGGCCCTGTAAACCTCCTGGGAAAGGTTTTTGTACCAATCTGCCAGGTCCATATTTCCTTCTCCCAAAAAGGGGGAAATAATAATAGAGTTATCCTCACCATATTTCCTTCTCCCAAAAAGGGGGAAATAATATCGAGTTATCCTCACCAGAAGATCTGGCCACAGAAATGGCTTTACCCTAATTCTCATCTCTTGAGTTGGTCTCACCAGCACTACTCACCCTGCTCTCCAAGAGCTATCATCTGTGCCCTGAGAGTCCTGGGGCACAATCTAACACCAATGATAACCCCATAGATGACAGTTGGGTATGCACTCAAGGATGTGATTTACTTGTAGAGGTTAACTCTAATGAAGGAGCTAGATTAGGAAGGTTTCTGGGGCCCTGGTTTGGATTAAGTTCTGCTTGAGATGGATATATGGTCAGAAACATTTCCTGCACTGTTTAGAGTTAAAGTACATCTCCTAGCTTTTGACAAATAAAAAATTCCATCCTCATTACCACTTTCTGAAAAACAAAGATTTATATATATGGCTTGAAGGTGAATAGGAATGGTTTCATTGCATTTATACTTTATTGAACATTATTAGAAATTATACTAACATCTCTACCAATGTGCAGAAATCTATATACCCACAGACCACACATTCTCAATTTCTATTGCTCACACATCTTCTTCTTCAAGGCTCTTCAGAGGAGGCATTTTCCTAAGCTCAGCTGTTCGTCCTCTGTTCTTTCTTCATTTATTCCTTCATCATTCATTTTTACAACTCCAAAGAACACTTATATTTTGATGATTCATAAATATTGTAAGACAGTTTCTTTTTCTGTTCTCTAAAGAACTCTACTGTCTCACAATCAGACTTACTTTCCTCTCTTTCCAAAAACGGCTGTTATTATGCATGAAACCATGACTATTTAACTAGCTTATAAATTAATATATTATTTATAGTCTGAACCATACAACTCAGCACTTAATTAAGGTGTTACATTACTTAAACTTAACAAATCATAGTAATCTCACCCATCTGACCAGATTTTATGCAATTTGACATCAGAGATTAGTTTTATACTTTATCTGTATGCCCAACAAGTTCTTGTAGTACTGAGGCCATAGAATGATTCAATAAATATTTGACAATTAAAAACGTAAATAAATTGTCTGTCTCTAGTAACTTTGGAAATAAAGTGCTACATTGATTATTATTTAATATCAGTTCATCCCATCTTTTTAATATGAGACTAAATAATTTAAAGTTAATACATTTAATAATAGAACTCATAGCATATATATTTTTATCGTTTAAGAAGTATGCTCATTTAACCTTCCAGTAGTCATGTGGAGACCATATTATGATTTTCTTTCTACAAATCATAACCCCACATATTCTGTCCCCAAATCTACTGCTCTTTCCCCTAGATCTATATATTCCCTCTTAAAAATATAGTAATACATATACACTTACTGTGTTGTTGTAACACAACTCATATTTCCTTTTTTATGAGAGGAAATTCCTCACTTTTTAGATTTCATTAAAATTTGTATTACAGGCATGAGCCACCACACCTGGCCACATTAGGAAAATATTTCATCATTATTAGATTTCATTATATGGATTGTATATAAGTTTAGGTTAGTTGTTATGCTTACAAAAAGTCTTTATAGTCAGGATAATAAAAATATATATGCATTTCTCTTTCCAAAGGCCCTTCTGACTATTCTCAAAATTTTAAAAAGTCATTAACCACACATTTGCAATCCTAGAGTTATCAGAGGTGCTGCAGTTGCATCTGAAGCAAAGCCAGATGTGAAATAGATGCAGCACCACCACAGTTACAGATTACTAATATAAGGTAAGTGCTTTAACTTTGATTGGCTTTGGGATGGAATGGATGGAGCTGGTCTGAGAGAGGCTATTAAGAGACCTCAGCTTCCCCAAGTGATTTCACCCCAGACCCTTATTGGACCCTCCCAGCTCAGCTTCCACCATCTAATCAAAGTTTAAAGCACTTACCTGATATTAGAACCTGAAATTCCAGCATTGCTGTACTACATCTGTCTTATTTCCAGTTTGTCAAGTAGGTACAATTGCAGAACCTGCTCTAGCACCTGTAGCTCACAGTGTTATACCATAGTAGACATCTGCTGCCAAAACTGAAAATATTTAATCTTAATTTTGTTAGAAACATGTCATTTCAAAAATGAAATTTTCAACATTAAGTTTCATTTTAGTTACTTACCATTTGGATAGGGCGTTTCACATAAAGTTAGAAATTCAACAATAGGATGATCCATTTCGAGTACTGTAATTGCTTTTCCATGCATGATGGTTAAACTTGGTCTTCTACAAGCTTTGTCATAGGACAGCCCACCAGAGAATATTATGAATGGTTCGCTACATAGGAGAAAACATTAATGAGACTCAGAAATCCTTTAACACGACACAAAGTCACAGGACTGAACCTATAAAGAACAGGTTTGTTGTATACCATATAATTTGAAAGAGAGTAAAAAACTTGCCTGGCTCAAAATTTTTCATTCACTAACCTACTCTTCTGCTATATCCCACTTTCTAGATGTAAATTCTCACTATTAAATTTACTAATGAATCAGTCTAAAGATGTTGGGGTAGGTCTGGGGAAAGGCAGTGAGCTTGGAGGGAGGTGGATATGCTCACTGACTCTCAAAAGGCATCTTCATATATATTAGTTAGTTCCCAAACTCTAAATCACTATCACTGGAATATTAGTCATGTTAGAATATCAGGATAACTAGCTGGCTTATAGGCCCTAAAATTTCTACAAGAGAAAACAGACAAATTTTATTATAAAATGAAATGTGACCGTGGAAAGCCCAGAATGGCAGAGAGTAAAATAAAAATCTAGATAATGGAGCTTCTGTCAAAAGAGATTAAAGATAAAAAGATGGAGAAAGCTAGTATGTAATATGAATAGTTAATCAAAGATAAATTGCCTTTTCTATTTTACTTGTGGCTCAGCTCTATATTGTTACTCAACTAACTTTAAACAATATTTTTGTCTGTTGATTTATAAAACACAATTAGATAGTAGAATAGGGTTAAGATGACTCTAAAACATTATAGTTATCTGAAAATTATGAAATCATTTCAAAATTTTTCATTTTTAATTTCTCAAATCAATACTTATATATCTTTAGTCTATGTGTACAAAAGAAAAAGTGTGTTAGCAGGAAGTATTTTCAAGAAAAAGTAAATATCAAATTTGAAAATATTCTTTTCTAATTTTTAAAAAAGAACTAGAGGCTTTTATTGCACCAAATTATTTGAGAATATAATGCTCACCTACATAATTCACTTACATCCTATTTGATGAACTGAAGAATCTACTTTTCCCTAGAAATCACTCTGTAAGCTTTCCTTTTCTCTTCCGTTTTGTACTATATGTGGCACCAAACATTATCAATGGGATATTTGATAATCTTATGCTGGTTATATAACCAAAAAGGGGGCTTTTTAACAAAGTTTCTGTCCAAACTTATATGTAAAATGCATGTACTATTTTCTATTTATAATTCTATCTTAATATTCTGATGTAAATATTTGAGTTATAAGCAAAATAAGTAAAAATACTTTAACTTATTTTACCTTAGTTGATTTGAGTAATAGTCTTGCATGAGTGATTTGATATGGTAAGTGACCAATCTACTAATGGTGCTACGGAAAAGCATGTTTATTATTTCTATAAAACATATATTTATATTATTTATAAGATTTATCCAGATTTAAAAAACATTTCTAATATAGTTATTTATGAAATACTATGAAAGATTTTACCTTTGTTTATTGCTTTGTTTTGCAAAAGAAGGCCACAAATTAAGAGAATGCAGTATCTTTTCATAAATATGAATCTTAACTGTATACCATAAATATTAATAAAGGTCATAAATATCTATTTTTTTCTTGTGTAAAAGTAGGTGAATTTATTCTTATCCCCTAATACTAATCCCAACATAGAATAAGGAATAATTTACCTCTCCTGCTTTTTTGTATATACTTTGGAAATAGGTCCTCTCCAATATTGAAAGGAAGTAAAACCCCTTCTGCTCTAATTACGACTCTGCATCAGAATACTCCGGGTCTGAAGTTAGTTGTTAATATATATGCATTTCTCTACAAATTACTGAGTGATTGAATAAAAAGTTATTTCCACAGGAAAGTGCTCAGGGAACCACTCATGGTTAACTGTACTAAATATTTAATTATCACATTAAGTCCTCATAAGTGATGTCCTCATTTTATTAATGAGTTTAAATAACAGCTAAGCAGCAACATTTAAATTGAGATCTATCAGACTCCAAAGCATATGCTTCTAACCCCTCCTATATACTGCTTCTAGTAATAAATAGCTACAATTTACTGAATGCTTACCATGTGGCATATATTGTGCTAGGTATATATACATAAAGTAAACTTTGAGTAATCCTCACAACAACCTTGATGAAGAAAGTACTATTAGTCCCATATATACATAAGGAATCTAAGATTAATGCAGATTAAACTTGTTCAGGGTCAAGCAGCTAGTGAGTACCAGGACAAAGATTCAAAACCAGACTCAAAAGCCCACATTTTTCATTCTTAGTTTAATGTTTTCCAAACTATGGAATACAACTTGGTAGTTGCTCAGCATTAAAACATTAAATTTGATAATTTGATAAGCACTTGCAAAACTGTATCTCAGTTCTGAAATTTTGCATTTCATGGCATATGTTAAAAATTGTGAGAAATCATAAGGTAAACAAGTTAATTTACTTTTATAGAATTTGTAATTTCTCAAATTTATTAGATTACAGATCCCTTTTATTCCATGAATACCATTAGTGGTCAAAGGAACACAGTTGCTTGATAATGCTGTACCACACTAATAGTTGTACTGCATTAAACTGTCTCAGGTGTTACTTAATACAAAGACTCTATTAAGGAATTCCTATCAGATAGATTCTTATAAAAGAAATAAATAACCATATACTTGAAATGTCCTCAAACTTAAAGAAAGCATTAATAAAAAATAACAAATTATGAATAGAAAACGTAGATGAATCTCAAAGGCATTCTACTGAGTGAAAGAAGCTAGGCTTAAAAGGTTACATAATATATAACTGCATTTATATAACAGTTCCCAAAAGGCAAAACTATAGTGAGGGAGAACAGATCAGTGGTTGCTAAGCTCTGGGAGTTGGGGAGAGGAGTGACTGTAAAGGAACGCAATAAGAGAGTTGTAAGAAATGATGGAAATATTCTTTATTCTTATTGTGTGGTAATCTATACATGTGTTTAAAAACATGAAACTGTACACCAAAAGAAAAAGTTAATTTTACTGTATATATAATTTGTAAAATATATAAAATAAACAGAATTAAAATTTTGTCCCAATGAAGGCAACAAGTTTAAACAAGTTGTCTAACATAATAAATATTAAATGCTAACATATATTGAGTATTTATGATACTGTAGGCATCACATGCAGAATTCTACATGCATTCTTTTATTTAATCCTTATCACATCCCAGTGAGATAATTACTCCATTTAACAAATGGGTATATTGAGGCTTAGAGAACCTAATTATACATAAAGCCTATTAGTAGGCTGCCATGATAGGAACAAATTAAAAGACTACCAGAAAATAACTTTCTTTAGCTTCAGAAAACCTAATAATTCTGGTAGTAGTTGGTATATAAATCAATATTCCTTTCTTGAAGAGGATAAAATTATTAAGCCTAGAGACCATCTTATTTGGAGTGTCGGTAAGCATACTGGTGATTGGGGACAAATGATTCCCGTATACATGTCTGTTTATCCCTGAAAATGTAAAGCAAGTCTGTGAATGGCTGGTCTGACATAAAAACACATCCCTTATATGTGCTACCTATGCAGTCCAGTAAGAGACCCTATTGCTGCAGCTTATATGGTAGAGTTCTTCCTAAATTTCCCATTTCTGTGATAGCCATCCTGACTTTTAACTGTATAGTTTCTGCTGTGTAATAGGTAGAGCAGGGCTATAGCTATGTAATTCCACTTCCTAACTGTGGCTCATTTTACTATGGCAATAAATTTTCGTACTCTTAACCTCACTGCCCCTCTGCTTTTTACCCTCCTTGTGTGCTAAGCTCCAGAGGTGACTTTTCTAATAAAGTAGTAATCACAAAAAATAGAAGCAATTTATTAATGTACACAAGTAGATGGGAATGGCAGTAATTATGATCAATAATATGATTATTTCACATTAAAAATATGAAGAATTACTTTACACACAGCTGGGTTATCATTGACTAGAAAAAAGTTAAGAATACTTGAATACTTTTAACAACATGGAATAATGATGACAATAGTAATAGTAACATATTTATTAAGAAATCCACTATGTATCTTCATCAAACTGAGGACACTGCATGCTGTATCCATTATTTCACTTAATTCTCATGAATATCATAGTGAGATAGGTACTGTTGATAAGAAAACTAAACTTAAAAATTGTTAATTAAAATTTTCAAGGTCACATAAGTATCTTACTTCAAAGCCAAGGATTTTAATTATTATTTTACACTGCCTTAACTTGAGTTTCTGATTTCTAAAAATATGTTCTCTTCACTTTCATCTCTTCCTCCCTTTGCTTGGCATCATCTGATTATCCATAAAGTCCCATCTCAGGCATCTCCTTGCCAAAGAATTTTCCTGATCTCTCTTCAGGTTCTCCTCCCTACTTCCCTCAAGTCTGGCTTAAGTGCTCTTTTTGTGTGCTCCCATATCATATCTCTGTAAAAGTAACTTCCATGTTGTATAGAAACCACCAGTTTGTGTCCTTGCCTCTACTGCTAGAACATAACAAATTCTAAAGCAGGCAGTAATCTCATTTCAGAACATAAAACAAATCACATAGCATAGGGTATATAGTAATAACTAATAAATGTTATTTTAACTGAATTAAACTGAATACTGTTGAGCATTTCATAGAAATATATTTTTTAAAAGAGCTCTGATCAATAAAATAGATGTCATAAAGTCCATGCATATATACTTTTTCATGGAAGAACCTCTCAGGCTTTCATATGAATCTATTTGCTCTCATGTTACAAATTTGACTTTCAAATTTCTTAGTCTATAGAAAATCAAAGACTAGATAAAAGTAGACAACACAATAAAAATTATAAGAAATCCTCATGCCCCAAAACTGAAGGAAAGAGAAAAGATTTTTAAAAATATATAAAAGTGAAGCAGAATCTAGGCTGGCAAGACGACTGAATAGGAACAGTTCTGGTCTGCAGCTCCCAGCTAGATCAACGCAGAAGGTGGGTGATTTCTGCATTTCCAAATGAGGTACCTGGCTTATCTAATTGGGACTGGTTAGTAAGTAGATGTAAATCACAGAGGGTGAGCTGAAGCAGGGTAGGGTGCTGCCTCATCCGGGAAGTGCAAGGGGTCAAGGAATTCCCTTCACTAGCCAAGGGAAGCTACAAGGGACTGTGCCATGAGGAATGGTGCATTCTGGCCCAGATAATATGCTTTTCTCATGATCTTCACGACCTGTAGAGCATGAGACTGCCTTGGCTGCCTACACCACTAGGACCCTGGGTTTCAAGCACAAAACTGGGCAATCGTTTGGGCAGACACTGAGCTAGCTGTAGTTTTTTTTTTTCCCATACCACAGTGGTGTCTGGAATACCAGTGAGACAGAACCATTCACTCTGCTGCAAGAAAGAATGAAGCCAGGGAGCCAAGTGGTCTAGCTCAGTGGATCCTACCCTGACAAAGCCCAGCAAGCTAAGATCCACTGGCTTGAAATTCTTGCTGTGAGCACAGCAGTCTGAAGTCAACCTAGGATGCTCAAGCTTGGTGGGGGGAGGGGTGTCTGCCATTACTGAGGCTTGAGTAGGCAGTTTTCCCCTCACAGTATAAACAAAGTCACTGGAAAGTTCAAATTGGGCAGAGCCTACCACTGCTCAGCAAAGCCACTGTAACCAGACTGTCTCTCTAGATTCCTCCTCTCTGGGCAGAACACCTCTGAAAGAAAGGCAGCAGCCCCAATCAGGGGCTTATAGATCAAACTGCACCTCCCTGGGACAGAGAACCTGAAGGAAAGGGCAGCTGTGGGTGCAGCTTCTGCAAACTTAAACATTCCTGCCTGCTGGCTCTGAAGAGAGCAGCAGATCTCCCAGGACACTGCTTGAGCTCTGCTAACAGACAGACTGCCTCTTCAAGTGAGACCCTGATGCCTGTGCCTCCTGACTGGGAGACACCTCCCAGCAGGGGTTGACAGACATCTCATACAGGAGAGCTCCAGCTGGCATCCAGCAGATGCCCCTCTGGTAAAAAGCTTCCAGAGGAAGGAGCAGGCAGCACTCTTCACTGTTGTGCAGACTCTGCTGGTGATACCCAGGCAAACAGGGTCTGGAGTGGACCTTTAGCAAACTCCAGCAGAGGGACCTGTTAGAAGGAAAACTAACAAACAGAAAGGAATACCATCGACATCAACAAAAAGGACATCCATACAAAAACCCCATCCAAAGGTCACCAACATCAAATACCAAAGGTAGATAAATTGACAAAAATGAGAAAAAAACTAGCACAATAGAGCTGAAAATTCCAAAAGCCTGAATGGCTCTTCTCCTCCAAAGAATCACAACTTCTTGTCAGCTAGGGAAGAAAACTGGAGAATGAATTTGACGAAGACAGAAGTAAGCTTCAGGAGGTGGGTAATAACAAATTCCTCTGAGCTAAAAAAGCATGTTCTAACCCAATTCAAGCATGCTAAGAACCTTGAAGAAAGATTAGAGGAATTGCTAACTAGAATAACCAGTTTAGAGAGGAACATAAATGACCTGATGGAGCTGAAAAGCACAGCACAAGAACTTCGTGATGTATACACAAGTATCAATAACCGAATTGATCAAGCAGAACAAAGCCTATCAGAGATTGAAGATCAACTTAATGATATAAAGTGTGAAGACAAGATTAGAGAAAAAAGATGAAAAGGAACAAACAAAGCTTCCAAGAAATACGGGACTATGTGAAAAGACCAAACCTATATTTAATTGGTGTACTTGAAAGTGACAGGGAGAAGGAAACCAAGTTGGAAAACACCCTTCAGGATAATATCCTGAAAATATCACAGTAAAGAGGAGAACCTCCCCAACCTAGCAAGACAGGCCAAAATTCAAATTTAGGAAATACAGAGAACACCACAAAGATATTCCTCAAGAAGAGCAACCCTAAGACAAATAATTGTCAGATTCACCAAGGTTGAAATGAAGGAAAAAATGTTGGGAGCAGCCAGAGAGAAAGGTCAAATTAACCACAAAAGGAAGCTCATCAGACTAACAGTGGATTTCTATGCAGAAACACTACAAGCTAGAAGAGAGTAGGGGCCAATATTCAACACTCTTAAAAAAATAATTTTCTTTCCTTTTTTTGTTTTCTTATTTGTTTTATTTTAAAATATTTTACTGCATTTTAGGTTTTGGGGTACATGTGAAGAACATGCAAGATTGTTGCATAGGTACATACATGGCAGTGTGGTTTGCTGCCTTCCTCACCATTACCTATATCTGGCATTTCTCCCCATGTTATCCCTCCCCAACTCCCCACTTCCCTGTCCCTCACCTAGTTCCACCCCCCACAGACCCCAGTGTGTGATGCTCCCTTCCCTGTTTCCATGAGTTCTCACTGTTCAACACCACCTATGAGAACATGTGGTGTTTGATTTTCTGTTCTTGTGTCAGTTTGCTGAGAATGATGGTTTCCAGGTTCATCCATGTCCTTACAAAGGACACAAACTCATCGTTTTTTATTGCTGTATAGTATTCCATGATGTATATGTGCCACATTTTCCCTGTCCAGTCTATCATCGATGGGCATTTGGGTTGGTTCCAAGACTTTGCTATTGTAAACAGTGCTGCCATGAACATTCGTGTGCATGTGTCCTTATAACATAATGCTTTATATCCTTTGGATATAAGTAATGGGATTGCTGGGTCAAATGGAATTTCTATTTCTAGGCCCTTGAGAAATCGCCACACTGTCTTCCACAATGGTTGAACTAGTTTACACTCCCACCAACAGTATAAAAGTGTTCCTATTTCTCCACATCCTCTCCAGCATCTGTTGTCTCCTGATTTTTTAATGATCGCCATTCTAACTGGTGTGAGATGGTATCTCAAAATATTTTTGATTTGCATTTCTCTAATGGCCAGCAATGATGGGCATTTTTTCATATGTTTGTTGGCCTCATATATGTCTTATTTTGTAAAATATCTATTTATAGCCTTTGCCCACTTTTGAATGGGCTTGTTTTTTTCTTGTAAATCTGTTTTAGTTCTTTGCAGATTCTGGATATTAACCTTTTGTCAGATGAATAGGATTGCAAAAATTTTTTCCCATTCTGTTGGTTGCCGATTCACTCTAATGACTGTTTCTTTTGCTGTGCAGAAGCTGTGGAGTTTGATTAGGTCTCATTTGTCTATTTTGGCTTTTGTTGCCAATGCTTTTGGTATTTTAGTCATGAAGTCCTTGCCTATGCCTGTGTCCTGAATGGTTTTGCCTAGGTTTTCTTCTAGGGTTTTTATAGAGTTAGGTCTTATGTTTAAGTCTTTAATCTATCTGGGGTGAATTTTAGTGTAAGGCGTCAGGAAGGGATCCAGTTTCTGCTTTCTGCACATGGCTAGCCAGT
>CAUYQU010025967.1:0-13825 GCA_963574635.1 Cheracebus regulus
GGAGTTCAAAACCAGCCTGAACGACATAGTGAAACCCTGTCTCCACTATAAATTAAAAAAAATTAGCTGAGTGTGGTGGCCCTTACCTTCCATAGTGACTGTACTCCCAACTTCTCAAAAGGCTGAGGTTAAAAAAAAAAAAGATCACGAGAGTCTGGGAGTTCAAGGCTGCTGTGAGCCGTAATTACACCACTACACTTCTGCCTGGGCAACACAGCGAGATGCTGTCCCAATAATACAAATATTGGTGAAAATGTGAAGAAATTGGAACCCACATGCAATACTGGTGGGAACATAAAATGATTTAACCACTTTGTTTGGGTGTTTCTTTTCTCGTCATTTTAATTTAATTTCTTTTAAATTGAGACAGGATCTCACTGTCTTGCCCAGGCTGGTCTCTTTTAACTCGTAGGCTCAAATGATTCTCCCACCTTAGCCTCTCATGTAACTGGGATTACATGTGTGAGTCACAGCACCTGACTGGTATAAACACTTTGGAAAAGAGTTTCTCAAAAGTCTAAATGTACAGTATCATAGAATGCAACAATTTCTCTCCTTTTTATTTACCAGAGAAATAAAAATGTATGTCCACACAAAAACTTGTACATGAATCTTCATAGTAGCATTATTCATAATGGCCAAAATAGGAAAACACCCCAAATGTTCATCAACTGATGAACAGATAAACAAAATGTGGTATGTCTACCACGGAACATTATTCATCCATAGAAGAAATCAAATACTGACTGACACATGCTATGACATGAAAGAACTCTGTAAACATTGTGCTAAAGTGAAAAAAAAAGCCAGCCACAAAAGATTACACATTGCACAATCCTGTTTATATAAGAGGTCCAGATTAGGCAACTCTATAGTGACAGAAAATAGATCAGTGGTTACCTATGGGAGCATAAGGCTATAGGGGGAGTAGAAGCTAGTGGTAAAGAAATGTGGATTTCTCTATATGGTAATAAAAGCTTCTAAAATTGATTGAGGTAATAGATGCACAGCTCCATCAATATTCTAAAAACCACTGAATTGCATACTTTAATAAATAAATTGTATGGTATGTGAAGTACATTTCAATGAAGATGTTATTTAAAAATATATATATATTGGTGGCCAGGCACAGGTGGCTCATACCTGCCTATAATCCCAGCACTTTGGGAGGCAGAGGCAGGAGAAACACTTGATTCCAGTAGTTCAAGACCACCCTAGGCAACATAGCATGATCCCATCTCTACCACAATAGATAAAAAATGTACCTTTGCGTGGTGGTGGTGTACATCTGCAGTCCTAGCTACTTAAGAGGCTGAGACGGGAGTACTGCTTGAGTCCAGGAGAAGGAAGCTACAGCAAGCCATAATCACACCACGGCAATGCAGTCTGAGTGACAGAGCAAGACCCTGTCTCCGAAAAGAAAAGGAAAGAAATGTAAGTTTTTAAAATTGATTTGTGAGAGTAACCAGGTCTGAGGAGAAACAGAGAAAAAAAAGCACTCAATGGTGAGGGTGGCAGCTGGTTTGCCTCAGTTGCTAGCTAATTAATTGGCTTCTGAAAAATTTGTTAGTAAAATCCCAGCTCTGGGGCTCAGTCATGCAGTCAAATGACAAATCCTAACTCCATTATAAATGCTCACCATCTTTCTTTACATGCCTTCTAGTAAAAAATTCTTAAGTGCCTAAACAGCAAGTGGTCTGAAATGGTAACAGCTGTTTATTACAGAAGTACCATCTCAGCCAGGTGCAGTGACTCAGGCCTGTAATCCCAGCACTGTGGGAGTCCAAGGCGGGCAAATCACCAGAGGGCAGGAGTTTGAGACCAGCCTGGACAACATGGCAAAACCTCATCTCTACTAAAAATACAAAAGTTAGCTGGCTTTGGCGGTGCATACCTGTAATCCCAGCTACTTGGGAGGCTGAGGTAGTGACCCTCTTGAACCTGGGAGGTGGGGGTTGCAGTGAGCAGACATAGCACCACTGCACTACAGCCTGGGCAACAAGAGTGATACTCCATCTCAGAAAAAAAGAAAAAAGAAAATAAGAAAGAACATCTCAGTTTTTGTTTGTTTTTGAGATGGAGTCTTGCTCTGTCACCCAGGCTGGAGTGCAGTGGTGTGATCTCGACTCATTGCAACCTCCACCTCCCGGGTTCAAGTAATTCTTCTGCCTCAGCCCCCTGAGTAGCTGGGATTACAGGCACGTGCCACCACGCCCTGCTAATTTTTTATTTTTAGTAAAGACGGGGTTCTGCCAGGTTGGTCAGGATGACGTAGATCTCTTGACCTCACGATCTGCCCTCCTCGGCCTCCCAAAGTGCTGGAATTATAAGCACGAGCCACTGCACCCAGCATTTAACATCTCGATTTTTGAAAACCATGAGTCCAATATTATTTTCCTTTTCCCATTTTACAGGTGTGCAACCTAAAGAACAGAGAACTTAAAGAATTTTCCTAAGTGGCAGAGTGCAGATTTAAATTCTGTCACTTTGGCCTCAGAGTTTGTGCTTTATTTTATTATGATAAATTCATCTTTTTTAAAACCAAGAGACTTATGCAAAATTCTGCTAGGATTAAAAAAAAAAAGCCTCCTGCTTTTCTCGACCATGGCTGCAGACAGGGCTCACACTGCATTTTCTTTACTTATATATGTCCTGCTTGGATGGAGACACGACAGGAGCTCCCCGTCATGTCTCCTCATATGAGCAGACCCCATAAGCACAGAGAGAAGGAAGTACATTAGAGGGTGTTGTAGGAAATGCTTTCATTCCAGGCACTGTTGTTTAAACTACGCTTAAACTTTCTTTCCTTAAAAGAATAGAAAAAACAAAGAGGACAAAAGATGAAGAAACATTCCACGTGACCCTCTGCATCCTTATTTGTTGTAATAAAGAAAAAGCATTTTAGGGATTTTTTTTGAGTGCAGTTTATAAGGTGATTCGTGTTATTTATTTTCTATTAATGATTTTCAAAATGTCAATTAAAAACATTCAGAAATTTTGCTTTATCACAGGCGGCTGTGCACATGTAAAACTAGCTTGGTTAACTTCATCTGTATAAACATATAGCTAGTGAATTGACATAACTAATAAACTGGAGAATCAACAGAAACTTGCCAAGGACTGGCCCTTACTTTCCATGGTGACTTCAATTTCAGGAATCTTTACATTACTCTCAGGGCTTCATGGTCTTTTAGGGGACTGCAAAGCTGTAAAATAAGCACAGAATTACTTTAGCATATTGTAGAAAAAAAATACAGAAGAAGATGCTTTATAAGAGCAGAGTATTAAAACTCATACAGTTTGGCATTTTCAAAGAAACCTGCAGAATTAAACTTGTAGTATAATCATCCACAAGGGACTCAACAAAGCCATGGAAATATAAATGAAGTGGAATTGCACTTGTGATACTTTCAGTAAATTTAAAAAAAAAAAAAGAAAAAAAAAAAGAAAAAAATGGTCCATTAAATAAAATACCTTAAAAAGCCAAGAAACTAACTGCAAGTCCCACAAAGACATTGGGCAATGATTCTGTATGATTTCAGGAATGCTGATAAAGAACATCTTAATGTAGTGAAATTTAATAAGAAGCACATGTAATCTCTTACCTTCATTGTTTCTTTTACTGGCCATTCCAGGAAGGAAGTAGCAAATAACTAGTTCAGGTCTAGAAAGAAAACCAAGCAACATTACAGTAGCCAGTACAATGGCGGTCTCACAGCTTGTAAAATGGTCAAGATATGACCAGGGATTTTTCCTAAAGGCATTCACAGAGTCATCCTGTAATGTGACAATAATTCCTCTCATTGTGGACAAAAACTCCGACTTTTCCTTCTCATGACTGGCGAGTAATTATATAAAAAATAAATTACTTCTTTCATAAAAAAAAATTAACACTAGTGTACTTTCTTCAGTCACTAAAATTCTGCAGAAACCCAGATATAATAAGAAACTCAATTATCCGACCAGGTGTGGTGGCTCACACCTATAATCCCAGCACTTTGGGAGGCCAAGGTGGGTGGGTCACCTGAGGTCAGGAGTTCGAGACCAGCCTGACCAACTTGGTGAAATCTGGTCTCTACTAAAAATTAGCCAGATGTGGTGGTGCATGCCTGTGATCCCAGCTACTTGGGAGGCTGAGGCAGAAGAATCACTTGAACCCAGAAGACCAAGGTTGCAGCGAGCTGAAATTGCACCCCTACACTTCAGACTGGGCAATAGAGCAAAACTCCATCTCTCTCTCTCTCTCTATGTATACACACACACACACACACACACACACACACACACACACACACATCTCACCTCTTCAACTATGATCAAAGTTCCTTCTAAACGCAATTGAAGGCACCATAAATCACAAGCCAGATGGCAAGAAATTAAATAAATTTTAGTCTTTTTATACCATTCCAATTACATCTTGGTCAGTTTACAAACATGTTTCAGCAAATGTTGGAGGAGTTTTTCTCTCTCTTTAGGAGTCCTCTCTCACTATACACTGCTTAACAAAAGACTTCACACACTTAGAAAGAGGATGGAGATAGGCCAGCTTCAGGACATACAGCACAAGAAGAACCAACTGTCCCCAAAAGAGAGGGTTCCACACCACTCTAAAAACTTCACAATTAACTAGCTACACACAAATGCCTGAAGTATGGAAGTCCATCAAGAAAATGAACAATTGGTAATATCAAGACTTCTGACCCAAAGGGCCTGCAACTGGTCTGATCATTCATCAAAAAATCTGCCTTTAAATGGAGACACTTTGGACTGTGACATGCAGTAAAAGAACTGAAGCAGCAAAGGGTCTTGATTTGGGTTTCCTTTCCATCTTACCCAGCTCCAGCCAATGAAGAAGTGAGCATGCCTGTGGTGCTCCTGACACATCTGGGGTAGTTCCCATTCACAGTGGTCAACCTTTAGGATTTTCCAACACATTTTAGGGTCATTATCCAACTAGGCTAACCTATAATGTCCAGATAAAAGCTCCTGTTGAGAGACTGGTGAGAAAATTGTCAAATCTGAAAGTCCATGAACTGTCTCAGCCAGGGGGGAACACATGTAGGCAAGACTACAGAAGCTGACGTCAGAAGCCTAATTTCAGGTAGACCCCTACAGCTTTACAACTGTTAGTAATTAACTTACTTTCTCCAGGCTCTGTTATTCTCATATAAATCATGAGAAAAGTGGACCTAATAGTCTCCCAGATCAATCCCAATCTTAACAACCTCTGGCTTTATGATTAGAGTGATACTAATATGGCTAAAACTGTGGGTTAACCCCAATAGAAGCCTGCTGGGATCATGCTAAGCAAAACTGGTCCACACAGACAGAGCCATTCTGACCACGTCCCTCCCTACACCAGCTATCATACGGATATGCACCGCTGGTATGAGAAGTCCCTTCTACAGAAGACATTGACTGATTCAATAATAGGCTGATTTATTTATTCAACCAACAAGTATTTACTGAGCACTTTCTAGGTATTTAGGGTTACAACAGAACAAAACAGACAAAATCCCTTCCTTTATGGAGTTTACATTTTAGTGAAGGACAAGGGGGAGTCAGACATCAAAGAGGAAACATGAATCAAGGACATATTTTATGCAGAGCAGTGTTGGGATTCACTCAGGGTGGTGGCCAAAATATTAAGGGAAATATTAGGGAAGTTATAGATTATAGTCTCAAACCTTTTTGGAAAGCCAAAAGGTTTTAATGAGCCAGGCTGAAGACAGCCAGTTCTTCCTTCACAAGCTGGAGATTAAGATAATAAAAGCTTCCCCAGTTAAGTCTGTTTACCCCACATTCCTTTAACTCTACTCTGTTTACTCATATAAACTTTGTGCTAGATGGCCCTCTCGGGGGAGGTTGAAAAAGAATTACTAGTTAATGGTGTTTATTCTGGGCCTCAGAAACAAAAGTTTTTATGATTCATAAAACCACTCTTTTAACCATGTTAATTATCCACAAGCATGTTGATTTAAAACCTGTTATTAAATCTATACTGAATAAATGCAGGAAGGAACAAGGAGTTGTAGTCAATTAGCTGCAATCACCCTCTAAAAGCAGCTGAGGACCCCTTAGCCCAACTCTTGCACTGTATTCTGTATGTAAGAGAGTATTTCATTCATCTGTTGCTAAGACAAGGTCTGCAGGACAGACCTTCGCAGATAGTGAACAATGTCTCAGAGCAGCCTGGAGGCCCTTGATAAAGTGACTTTTGAACCACAATCCAAAGCAGTGAGAGAGTGAGCCATGCAGACAGTAGGGGAAGAATGTTCCAGGCAGAGGAAACAGCATGAGACAGGATGGGATCAAGCCTGCCTGGCATTCTACAGGAAACACCATGAGCTCAGTGTTTATAAAGAGGAGTAAGAGCAGGAGAGTAGCAGGAAGAACAGTGAGACAGGTAGTAGGGGCCAGGTCATGAAGATATTGAAAAACATGCTAAATCTAAATTAGTACAGACTGTAAAAATAACACTGATGATTAACTGGGTGTGGGTGTATTCAAAACAACAAAGTAAAATATTATCTGACTTAAAAAACAGAGGAAACCAAGTTAAAGCATTCTAACATCTTTCCAAACAGGTAACAATAAAGATATAATGAAAACCCATTCAATACAGCAGCAGACAGACAAGAACCAAAGACAGGACATAATAAATAGAAAATATAAAAAATAAGGTGGCTAAGACAACTTCAAGTTATGTAATGATGTAAATAAGTTAAATTCACTTATTAACAGGTAGAAATTATCAGACTGGTTATAAAAAGAATGCTCATATTGATCAACGACATACAAAGTTTGAAAATAAGGGATGAAGAAAGCTCTAACAGACAGCACATAAGAATGAAAGGAATCAAGATTTACATAAGTCAAATAAGATACTCCCAGACAAAAATGGCCACAATTTTAAGGAATTCTTTTCTATAATTACAATTGATGATTTTTAATACACTTCTAACAGAAACCAATAAAGCCTGAACAACAACAAAAAAAAGTTGAGGAAACCGATGTCATGGATAACCAATATAATTGGCTTAATCTAACAGATTAGCCAACAAATAATAAATATACTTTCTATCAAAGAACACATAGAACTTCTACAAAAAGTGAACATGCACCTGACCACAAATAAGTCTCAATACATTTTAAAAACGTGGTATCTTATCAAGTCTCTAATCATAATGCAATTTAAAATAAACTAGGCTGGGCATGGTGGCTCATGCCTGTAATCTAAATCAGAATAATAATACTTTGGGAGGCCGAGGCAGGCAGATCATTTGAGTCCAGGAGTTAAAGACCAGCCCGGGCAACATGGCGAAACACCTCTCTACAAAAAAATATAATAGAATAATTAGCCGTGCATGCTAGCACAAGCCTGTAGTCCTAGATACTCGGGAGCCCAGGAGGTGAAGGTTCTAGTGGGCTGAGATTACACCATTGCACTTCAGTTTGTGCAACAGAGTGAGACTCTGCCTCAAAAAAAAAAAAAAAGTTAGCCTGGTATGGTGGCATGTGCCTGTAGTTCCAGCTCCTTAGGAGGCTGACGTGGGAGAACCTCTTGAGCCCAGGAGGTCAAAGCTGCAGTGAGCCATAATTGCACTACTACACTCCAGTCTGGGCAATAGAGCAGGACCCTCTCACATACCTACTTAGAAAAAGTAAAAAGCAGACAACAGTAAACAACTCTATATGCTTGTGAACTAAAAAACACACTTCTAAATAATCACTATGAAAATCACATAATATTTAGAACTTAATAACCGTAAAAGAAATATACAAGAAAACTATTCGGTTTATTTCATCTAGCCAAAATTATACTGATATCAAAAACAGAAAGGACAAGAACTAGAAAAAAAGTGTAACACCCATTTCGCTTTTGTTCATAGATGCAAAAACCTACATAAAAAATTATACCAATCAAAAGAAGCAGTATTTAAAGGAAAACCAGGAAGCTGCCTTTGCAGTTCAGTATGTTAAAGCATTAAAGGAGGAAAAAAGAACATACCACCACCTGAATTAACTGGGGGAGAAAGAAGTTTTGATACATTTAACACTCATTCAAATTAGGAATTAAGGGGAAGAATTTTAAACATAAAAAAAGAATCTACCAAACCCCGAGAACAAACTTCAAATGTAGTGATTATTAAAACTGGGCTTCTCAAAATCATAAGCAAGGTAAGGAAGCTCACCATCACTTTTTCTATTCCGTATCACATGGGAAGTCCTAAACAGAGAAAAAGAGAGAATGCAGGAGAATTATCAAGGGAGAAAATGATCATAATTTGTATATAACTGTCTTCATAAAAAATCCAAGGGACTTCATAGAATGAATAAGAGAGTCCAGCAGGACTGAAGATCCGTGCGTGTATGCAAATACAGACATAGCACCAATATCTAAAAATCCTACATTTATAACCAATCAGAAAATATAATAGAAAAAAATCCACTTACTATACAGCAACAAAAACTATTCAGCATCTTGAAGCAAATTATATATGCAAGAATTTTATGTAGTAAAACAAAACATTATTAAAGGTTAAAAAAAAAACCCCTGTAAGTGGAGAAGTATCATATTCATGGACGATCCAACAGCATAAATAAGTCTGTTGTCTACAAATTAATCTGTAAATCCAATGTAACTGGGATTTATGAGGGGGCTTGCCCTACCAGTTATTATGTAATCTTATTGTTTAGCTACTGGTATTATGATACAGGAATGAAGCTTGAAAAACCTATCCACTTGAGTGATTAGCATCTTCCTTAGTCTATCCTCTCAAATAGTGATTATTTCCTCCAACAGGAGCAGAATTGCAAAAGGTTTTGGATCCACGTCCCTGGGAAGTAGCGTTCTAATGACTAATGCCAAGACAACAGGTGGCAAAATAGATACCGTACTGTTATAATCTCATATTCTTGCTTATAGGCATGGCCAGACATTTTACTCTTCTACCTGACACAGAAGTACTCTAGAAGATTCAGGTAGTGTAGAGAGTTACTACATTCATACGTTTTACATGTGCACAACTCAGAGTACAGACAACAGAACAAGGAACAACTGGACACCATGTAATACTGTTTAGCTATCTCGCTTTATAAAACAGCTCATGCTAGAATAATAGTCCCTGTATATTTCTTCTTTTAAGCAGGACTATATCCCTAACGATGCACCAGAGCCAGGTACGGAATATACTCTCAAACAACTGACAAACCTAATCCAGGTATTTAATACTATATGTATAATAATATGAAAATAAACGTTTTGATTGACACACAGCTCATAAGTATATATAGACAACAGATTAAGTTGCTTAAGTACACTTGTCAACTGAGATAATAGGCCCATTTGATCACAGAGAAAAGATACAAGTATCTTCCTACTTGTGGTAAATTGGTGTATAGTTCATCTAAACATAGTACTCTTCAGTTTTAATTTCAAATATGCTTTAATTTTAAATATACATCATATGTAGATCATACAGCAACTCTAGTTTAACTCTCTGATACAAACTCCCAACTATTTCCAAATTTTAAACTAGTTATTTTATATTAAATTAAAAAGAAAGCAAGTTGTTAAAAGACACTTTTTTATAAGGCTATGCACAATGGCAAATAAAACGGACATGGTCTCTGCCATTGGAATTTGCGGTCCAATGGAAAAGGCAGACAAAAAGGAAATTAACAAATGAATTTATTGTAACAAATTATGCTAACTGGAAAGAAAAATCAGTAAGATGATGTAAAAGACCAACAAGGGAGCCTACTTAGCATGGTCAAGGAAGGCCACTGACAATACAGGTTGAAGGCATGTGTGAATTGTCTTTTTCCTGAGACAGAAAAAAAAACCTGAAAGAGTTTTTGGACTAAAAGGTCAGTTAAGCTGGAGAGTTTTAGGGGGGAAAATGGGAGCGGGAATAAGATCAAGTAAAAAGGGGGCAGGAGGAGCTTTTAAAGTGCAACAGGAAACCACTGTAGAGTTTTAAGCAAAGGAATTACATGATCAAATTAAAAGATTACATTGGCTGCTGTGTGAAAACTTAGGGATGATGAGCGGAATGTGACAAGAATGAAAGTTTATCAAGATACTTGTAATCACACTGAGACCAGATAAGGAAAATTTGAACCAGAACAGTAATTCTGATTGCACTGGGAAGTATGCTTTCATTTAGAAACCAATGTAAAGGAAATATACATAAGGTAAACTCTATGAACTTGCTACTAAGCGAAATAATCTAAACTAGAAACTGAACTATTCGTGGCAATTCGTGCTATTCAGATAGCTTCCAAATGCATATTGCTGTTTACTTGGGCTAAATTTTCGCCCACTTCAAATATCTTCTAAGACGCAGGTGAACTACTCAGGTGAAAGAGAAAAGATAAACGGCGAGTGAACAAGATGACAAGAAGGGAATGCTGCAGGGTGAGTGGTCCTGAAGAACCAGCCAGTCTTCAGAAAAAGTACTTGTAAGCAGCCTCATTTAGATGAAAGAAAGAAGAAAAGCTCAACCGCCGAATTTCTTACTTATATTCTTCCTCCAAAGCGAGGAGGTCCGGTCCAGGTGTAGAGGGTTGCTGAACGGGTGGCGGGAGTGGAGTCCTTGGAATGCTGCTTCTCTGTAAAAAAGGCAGAGACTTTCAGAGCAGAAGATAAAGGAGGTTAGGCATCCTAGTCGCCGGAGCCCAGACACTCCCCGGTAGCCTGGAGTTGAACTGACCGAGAGACCAAGACTTCGCCCCGCCATCTTCGGCAACTGTGACGCGGTTACCGAGGCAACGACGCACCTTCCCGCGAGAGTTTCCGCATCCCGGGCAACCTCCCGTCCCGGCGCCGAGGCCATCCCACGCCCAGGTTCTGTGCGGAAAGCGGCGGGAGGCTCTGTCAGTGGGCCCGATCCTTGATAACACTACTCAGCACTGCCCCAGGAGCTAAGTGCAAAGTCGACATACAGCCAGTGCAAATTATCAGCTTGGGGTGGCGGGGTGGGGGGTGTTGTAGGAGTTTTAACCAAAAAAGGCAGGTCCATTGCCGCTACTCCACAGAAAGCAAGCTGGTGGGGAAGTCCCTCCCTGTTTTGCTTTTCAAACCCTTAGTGGCTAATCTGACCTTCACTCCATTTGCTTAAAGTGAACTCTTCAGTGGAATTCTGAAGTTTTGATTTCTAACTTTTGTTTACATCATGCACGGCTAAGATCTCAGGCTCTCAAGTTAGTCAACCTAAATTCTTACACTGGCACTGCCACTTAGTAGTTACTTATGTGGCCTTGGGCAAAACACTCTGTATCTTGGCCACTTCATCTGTTAAAAGGGAATGAGAATAGTGCCCACTTCACAGTTATTGTGAGAAGCAAATGAGTTCATGCTTAGGATCATGCCTGAAACACGTAAGCAGTTAATAATTCCAATTGTTTTGGAATAAAATGGACTTCCAGAAATAAACCTTAATGTATTCATAGTCAACTTATCTTTAGCAAGGGTGCAAGACCATTCAATGGGAAAAGAATCATCTTCAACAAATGGGGAGAAAACTGGATATCATAGTGCAAAACAATGCAGTTAGACCCTTACCTCACATCATATACAAAAATTAAAACAGATCAAAGACCTAAATGTAGGAGCTAAAACTCTAAAGCTCTTCAAAGACCCTGTTGGTTCAAATCTTTATGACCTTGAATGACAATTCTAAGAATCTCTGATGGATTCTTAGCTATGACAACCGAAGGCATTACCCCCCCCCCCAAAAAAAAGCAAAATAAACTAGACATCATCAAAACTAAAAACCTTTTGTTTCAAAAAATATCATAAAGTAAGAAGACAAACTACAGGAAGAGGGGAAATTCTTGCAAATTATATATCTGATAAATAACTTGTGTCTAGACTACATAAAAAACTATTAAAATTCAAAAACAGGTGGGTGCAGTGGTTGATGCCTGTAATCTCAGCACTTTAGAGGCCAAGGCGGGAGGATCACTTGAGCCCAGAAGTTCCAGACCAGCCAAGGTAACAGAGCAAGACCCTATCTCTACAAAAAAAAAAAAAAAGGAAATAGATAAATAAAATCAGCTGGGTCCAGTGGTACATGCATATAGTTCCAACTACTCAGGAGACTGAGATGAGAGGATCATTTGAACCTGGGAGATCAAGGCTGCAGAAAGCCATGGTCACACCACTGCACGCAAGCCTGGGTGACAGAGTGAGACCTTGTCTCAAAAAAAAAAATAAATAAAATAGACAACGCATGTTAAAAATGGGCAAAGAATCTCGAATAGGGATTTCTCCAAAGAACACATACAAATAGCCAAAAAGAACATGAAAAGACTCTCAGTATTGTTAGTCAAGGAAATGAAAATTAAAACCAAAATTAAATGCCACTTGACACCCACTAAAACGGCCATCCAAAAGGATGGACAGCCAGGTGCAATGGCACACCTGTAATCCCAGCACTTTGGGAGGCCAAGGTAGGTGCATCACCCGAGGTCAGGAGTTTTAGACCAGCATGGCCAACATGGTGAAACCCAGTCTCTACTAAAAATACAAAAAAGTAGCCAGGCATGGTGGCACATGCCTGTAATCCCAGCTACTCAGGAGCCTGAGGCAGGAGAATCACTTGAACCCAGAAGGCAGAGGTTGCAGTGAGCAGAGATCATGCCACTGCACTCCAGCCTGGGCAACAGTGGGAGACTCCGTAGCAAATAAATAAATAAATAAAAGATGGCCAATAACAAGTGTAGAGAAGGATGTAGAGAAACTCGAACCCTCATAAACTGTTAGTAAGAATGTGAAAATTGCACAGCCATTGTGAAAAATGGTCTAGCCATTCTTCAATAGTTTATACAGTTACCACATAATCCAGCAACCACTGCTAAGTATATACCCAAGCAAAATGGAAACATAATGCACACAAAAAGTATATGTACAAATGTTTATAGCAGGATTATTCATAGTAGCCAAAATACAAAACAAACTCATAATGATTATAAACTGATTAGTGGTTGAATAAAAGCTGGTATATTCATACAATGGAATATTATTCAGAAACAAAAAAGAATGAAGCATATATACACAGCAATATGGATGAACCTTGAATCTATTTTGCTAAGTGAAAGAAGCCATTCACAAAAGACCAACTATTATCTAATGTCATTCACAAAAGATCACATACTATAGGATTCTCTTTCAATATAACTGCATATTACAGGAAATGTCCAGAAAAGGCAAATCTATAGAGATAGAAGTAGATTAGTAGTTGCCCAGGCTTGGCAAAAATGGAGGATTGGCTAAGGAGTTGCAGGGTTTGGGGGATGCTAGTGAAAAAAATTTTAAATTGATTGTATTGATGGTGTACAACTCTGTGAATACACTGAAAGCCAATGAATAGTACACTTTATATGAGTAAATATAGATACGTGAAATAAATCACTCAAGCTGTTAAAACATCTTAAAAATAACAAATTATTTATACCACCAATGGATAAAGAAAGGAAAACTATGCTAGCACTAATCAAAAGGAAGCTGGAGTAGCTATGTTGATTTCAAACAAAGATGACATCAGAACAAGGAAAATTATCAGGGACAAAGAGCAGCATTAATGATAGCATCAATTCTCCAAGAGGACAGAACAATCCTGGTGTATATGCTCCTAACAGTGTCAAAATGCATAAGGCCAAAACTGATTGGATTTGCAAAGAGAAATAGACAAATCCATTATTATATTTGGAGACTTCAACACTACTCCTTCAGTAATTCATAGGTTAAGCAGGCAGAAAATCAGCAAGAGTTGCTCTAGACAGCACCATCAATCAACTTGATGTAATTGACATTTAT
>CAUYQU010025970.1:0-32296 GCA_963574635.1 Cheracebus regulus
CCCGTGTGGCTCCTCTGCCGGGAATCTCCCAGTCTGTGGGCAACAAAAATTCGTCGGAAAGTGCGGCGTCCACTCGTTCTCTGCGCTTTCACTGGGAGCTACATTCCCGAGCTGTTGCTAATCGGCCATCTTGGATCTCTCCTCGATTTTCACTATTTTTAAGAATGATTTTGCTGGGTGTGGTGGCTCACACATGTAATCCCAGCACTTTGGAAGGCCAAGGCAGGAGGATTGCTTGAGCCCAGGAGTTCAAGACCAGCCTGGGCAATGTAGTAAGATCTTGTCTCTAGAAAACAAAAAATTTAGCCGGGCATGGTCCCAGCTACTCTACTGGGGAGGCGGGGTGGGAGGATGGCTTGAGCCTGAGAGATTGAGGGTACAGTGAGCTGTGATTGTGCCACTGTACTCCAACCTCAGTGACAGAGCAAGACCCTGTCTCAAAAACTAAAACAAACAAAAAGGGATGATTTTGCTTTACCTCCGCCACAATACTTACTTTTTCCTTGTGTTCTGTAATGCTTTGGTCAGCTTGCTTGCCAGTTTCTGAAGTCCTTTGGCATAGCTAATTTCCAGATTTGCCCTGTTAGGAAAGGACCAGTTAAATAAGATGTGCTGGGCCAGGCACAGTGGCTCACGCCTGTAATCCCAGCATTCTGGGAGGCTGAGGCAGGCTGATCACTTGAGGCCAGGAGTTTGAGACCAGCTTGGCTAACATGGTGCAACTCTGTCTCTACTAAAAATACAAAATTTAGCCAGGCATGGTGCTGGGTGCCTGTAATCCCAGCAACTTGGAAGGCTGAGGTCCAAGAACCATTTGAATGTAGGAGGCGGAGGTTGCACTGAGCTGAGATCGTGCCACTGCACTCCAGCCTGGGTGACAAAGCAAGACTCCATCTCAAAAAAAAAAAATGGGATGTGCTGGCTAGAAATCAAGCAAACACACACACATAGACACACAGAGATGCACAGATACATACACACACACACACACACACACACACACACACACACACGCATGAAGGAGGGGGTCAGGGTGAAAATATAATGCCTATGTAAAGAAGAGATTATTTGTTTACTACAAGGATCCTCTTGCCTTACGCATAATCCTGAAGGGTATCCAGGAGAATCCTAGAAAGTGAGAGGTGTTTTTGTTTTGTTTTGTTTTTTGAGGTGGACTTTCACTCTTGTTGCCCAGGCTGGAGTGCAATGGTGCAACCTTGGCTCACTGCAACCTCCACGTCCCAGGTTCAGGCAATTCTCCTACCTCAGCCTCTCAAGTAGCTGTGATTACAGGCATGCACCAACATGCCTGGCTGATTTTGTATTTTTAGTAGAAACAGGATTTCAGCCTGTTGGTCAGGCTGGTCTCGAACTCCTGACCTCAGGTGATTCACCCACCTCGGCCTTGCAAAGTGTTGGGATTACAGATGTGAGTCACCGCACCACACCCAAAGGGAGAGTTTTTAATTAAGCTCCTTTTACAACATACTAATGGGTTGAACTGTGTCTCCCAAGATGAAGTTGAAGTCCTACTCCCCAGTGCCTGTGAATGTGACCTTTTATGGGAATAGGGTCCTTGCAGATGATGATCAAGTTAACATGAGGTCATTAGGGTGGGCCCGAACCCTAATTGGATGTGTCCCTATATAAAGAGAATATTGGAATAGAAACAGACATGCACACAGAGAAAACACCTGTGAACATAAAGGCGTAGATCTGAGTGGTGCATCTACAAGCCAAGGAATGCCAAAGATTGCCAGCAAACCATTCAGAAGTCAGGACGGAGGCATGGAACAAATTCTCCCTCGCAGCCCTCAGAACGAATCTGTGACTGCCAGCCTCCAGAACTGTGAAACAAGACACTTCTGTTGTTTAAGCCACTCAGTCTGTGGTAGTTTGTTATGACGGCCCTAAAAACGAATACAACTAGTAAGGAACAGAAAACTGTCCTACTGATCTCAGGATCTTAGCACTAATCAGATTAGCTGTAGATTATAATTGTTGGCAATAAAATGATAAATTATGATTGGACTAACCAAGCAGTGACTTTCTAATGGGAATCTGCAGTGGTAGCCAACACCAGATTTAGAAAATGAATTTCTGTTATTTCCTATGCAGGACGAGGCTCAGTAGGAAGTCTGGGCTTGCCCTCCAAAAGCAAACCCCTTGGTTCTTTTGGATAGATGGAATCACTCTCATCTTAAACCTATTTTACCATATCCTATTTATAGGCCCATCTGTAGCTAAAATGAGGACATCTTCATCTCGCTTTTGACTACAGAGAATAAAAATGTAGGAAATTAAGTTCAATTTATATTATGCTTTCCTTTTTAATATGGACCCTAAGAGTTTTCATTGCATTTTTCAGTCTGTTAATCTATTTTTATAATATGATATTTTTAGAATTATTTATGACTTTATTTCATTTGAGAAACAATCCCAGAGCTCTCTAGTAACTAGCCCAACACCTGCATGTTTTCACACAAATTAACTCCATGCCCTAGACTGAGCAAAGAAAGACAGCTTTCTTTTATAAAATGAAATCCAGAGATCACGGGCTATTGATCTATTGCTAAATTACTATTCTTTTTTTTCTGTTAGTACAGCTGTGCTTCAAGTTAGTTTTATCACTTTTTGTAAGAAAGTCATTTTAGGATGTATGTTAAGGCCTCGCTGCAGAAAACAACCATTTGGTGTCAGAATTTGCCCAGACATAAGGAAAGGTTAAGACAAGTATTTTAAGACAGTAAAGCTGGTCGATAAATATCTCATTGTACTTAAAAATAGATTTCTTTGCTCTAGGAATATGTCCCAGTTGATGGAGAGAAAGAAAAAGAGAGTGCTGGTTAACAGCCAGCTGGGAGAGACCATCTCCCTTAATGAACTCAGATGCTCTGGAATCCCAGGAGATCTCTACCAATCAGTGGGGGTGGCTTAAGGTACTGTTAAGAAGTTATATTACCTACTTTAAGGGGGTTTTATAAAAATTAAAATGTGTTAAGAGCCCACTCCTACTAGGAGCTCAATGTCTGGAACGATTGCTGCTGACCTGTAAAAGTCTGCATGATCTGCCTCTGGCAGCCTCTCTGATTTCCCTTCCTGCCAGTCACTACTTTGCTAATTCTACTCCTGCTCAGTGGCCAACTGCCATCCTACCTCAGGGCCTTTGCACTTGCTGTGGCCTCTGCCGAATGCTTCTGCTACATAACCACATGGTATTCACCTTTGTGTCATCCCCAACAGGAATTGCTCGAACATCATGGCCTCAGAGGTTTGCTCTGTCTAAAACAGGATCCTCACCACTCTCCCCTTACAGTTTTATTTATGTCCTAGCATTTATTGTATCCCGTATCACATAATTTTTTTAGTTTACTCTGGTAAACATCCCTAGGATGTGAACAGTTCCATGAGGGTCAAGAATGGTTTTGTTCATTGCTGGATCCCTAGGCCCAGAAGAGTAATTGGCACATAACAGGCACTCAGTATGTATGTCAAAAATGAATGAATGAATGAATGAATGAGTGACTAAGTGAATGGGCTTCCCACCAGGTCTTGGTTAGAATTCTTACTAGTCTCTGCCATAGCTTTGTTCTCACCTCACCACTTTTGAGAACTGTAAATTAACAAGCTATTTAGATGCAGTCCCTCTAGTTGGAGCTGTGCTCAGCCCCCATGTTAGGGCACACTGCTGTCTAGCATTTGAAATAGGTAGACACATAAACCCTTTCTGAGTCCAGGAAAGCTAACCAGAGGACTTTTTAGGTCTTTTCTTTCCAGCATTGCATTCTTTCTTGGAAGCAGCACAAAGAGCATAAATAGGATAATGTTTTTTTATAATGTTCAGCTCAGTGCTAGGCACAAAAATCTTCCTTAATAAATATGAATTCTTCTAATGTGATTATTGTGTATCCAGAAGGAGTACACAGAGGTGGGAATGGTGTAGGGGAAGAATCCCCAGTTTTCTTGTCCATTGGTTCCAGAACAATCCTGAATGGTTTCGGTAACGCTGTCAGTCACAGTGTCTTCCTCAGAATTCAGTTCTACTTTCAGAATGTCCTTGCAGGCTGTACAAGGTGTGTCTGAGGCTAAGCAGACCTAAAAAGGATACCAGCAAGAAGTGTTGCTTTCCTTTATATTGTTGACTTAATTTTATTCCACTTAGGGAAAAAAAAGTTGGGCTTTGGGGGCATGAAAAAGGGGTCCTTGTTTACTTTGAGGAGATTTTGGGCTTTTTTTTTCTTAGTTTGGCCAGCTTTCCTCCTGTGCCCCAGCATTTCTGCCAGCTTTCTCTTGAGCATGGTAGGAAACCAGCATAAAGAGGTTCAACTGCCACCCAGCACTTCTTGTGTTGGGAGTCTTCTCTTTACAAATAAGTACATTTGAAACCTTCAGCAGGGCAGATTTGTGAGTTTATAGAATGGTTAAAAGTTATATGTTAAAAGTTTTATGGTTAAAAGTTTTATGGTTAAAAGTTATAGAGGTTAAAAGTTCCTATATACTGCACATAAAGACAGTGTCCAAACAGTGGTCTCCTGACAAAGGTATTGCATCACCTTTGTGACATGCTGTTACTTGACCTGTATTCTCCCTAGGCAAGAAATAGGAACATCCAACACTTACTGGGTGCTTACAACATGCCAGGCATCATTCTAAGTGTTTTAGGTATATTTCCTCATTTATTTCCTGATAACCCCTATGAGGTAGGTATACTTTTTCTACCCATTTCATGGAAGGGAATACCAAAGCACAGAGAGCTGGGTCAGTCACTAGCCTGAGGGCACACAAGAAGGAAGTGATGGTGACAGATGGATTCCAGCCTGGGCAGTCTGGCTGGGGAACCTGCTTGCTTAACCACCCCTCTTTCCTACCTCTGAAGTTGTGGGGAACAGACTGCAGATGGAGAACGGTGGGAGACGTGGAACAAAAGTGCTTTTAAAAATTGATACCGCCTCTCACTTCACCTTTAACTGCAGTTTTCTGAAGTAGCACAGCTCCTGGAGGCTGAGTAGCTGGAGTCCCAAATTCACAGCAGCCTCAGTGCAGACATAACGAGCTTCCGGGGCTATTCCAAAGGCATCTGTGCAGGATGTAAGGCATTTTAGGGGACAGGGAGTAGGGATGTTGAGGGTCTGGCAAAGTGGGAAGGATGGGGGCTCTGACAGCAAATGTCACCAAGCTAGCCCTCTGGGCTGGAGTGAGTTGGACATTGCCTCTCAGATCATCATGATTGTATTCTTTCTCTCTGCCTGCAATTTGTTGGTGACCCCAAAGGGTTTAGAACTAGCGTTCAAATCAACCAAGCAAAACAGGCTGCAATCAGCTACTCTTGAATTTTAAATCCTAATGACCATTTTGGGAACGTGAGCAAATTATTCTGCAAGACAGAAGGAAATGAAATGTGGTGGGGAGGATGGGTGCGGGACAGTGTCATTGTGCACTCTTTCTGCTTGCAACAAAACCTCTCCCAGGCCTCTAGCTCTGAATGGCTTTTATTTCAACAATTGCTAACGGTTAAATTCTTCCCCAGAGAGAATCACTCTTTTATAAGAAGTCATGCTCCAAGTGGCAAGTGTAAAAAAAGCTGTTATTTTTGTAAGTCAGAACGTTCGTAAATGGAAACAAACACTTCCATGCTCTTCCGTGCACACTTCCACGGCTTTTCCATGCTTCCGGTCTAATGAAGGAGTATTGACCTGTTAAATAGAAATGAAATGACCCGGGTGTTTTCCCAAGGCAGAGGCAGCAAGGCATACCCCACTTAGACTGATTTCTTCTCAGTCTCTCAAAGGGAGGTGCTTTATCTCAGTTCAAGCTGAAAAGGTACCACATGCAAAGGGAGCAGAGAGAGCAGAGCTAATCTCACATTGATATGTGAAATTTTCATCCCCTCATTAAAATCGTCAGAACTGTGCTTAATTCTTTGGCCCTTTTCCATTTTTTTCTTTCCATTCTACTGCCATTGTAGCTAATACGAGTTAAAATGCCTTCTGCAAGCAATTGTCTTGGCATGTGTGAAATTGATGATGCAAGTATATTTTGATGGGCAATGCAATCTCAGAATATTCCAGTAGTTTTAAAGATTCTGGACCCTACCCTGTAAATACATACACCTACTATATACCCACAAAATTAAAAATTAAAAAAATTTTAAATATACTAAAAGGGATTCTGGACCAAGGAAATAACATACACTGACTTTTAATCTATTGATATTCTACTTTTCTCTCAGCATGCAAGGCTAGTCAATATATTTTCATTAGAAATAATGAAGGCCAATTGATAAGTCAAAGACCAATGTTTGACTTAGATTTTGAAATAAATTATACTTTTGAAAGAAAAGAGAGATGGAAAATACATGGTTTTGGATTCAATATTTTAGGTAGAGCACAAATTAAAATGTAAGAATATGTGACCACGTAGTCAATTTTAGAATATCCTGCTTTTGTAAAATTAAGATAATAAAAATTAGATTAAAAAACAAACTACAGTTTCCCCCTGTGTCTATAAGGAATTAATTAAAATGGAGCTAAGGCAAGGAACACTGACTTGCACCTGTCTCATTGAGACCAAGAGCTTGAGACCAGCCTAGGCAACATATCAAGATCCCATTTCTACAAAAAGTTTGTTTAAAATTAGCCCTGAGTGGTGGCACACACCTACAGTCCTAGCTACTTGAGAGGCTGAGGCGAGAGGAGTTCCTGAGCCCAGGAGTTGGAGGCTGGAGTGATCTATAATTGCACCACTGCACTCCAGCCTGGGCAGCAGAATGAGATCCCCATCTCTAAAAAACATAAAATAATAAAAAAGAGCTAAGCCCTTCTCATGCTTGAAAGAAGCAGGTGACAGAGTCCTCCCTTCATTATAAATTAAGGAGGAATTTTAGTGACCTCCGATGCTTCTGTCAGGATATCACCTGTCTTTTATCTCCTACTTAGGATCAGCACCAGCTTCTGGTTTGGGGCTGGACGTGCTGATATTCTCCATCCAAGCTTCATTGGTATGCCTTTTGAAAGACCATCACAAAGTCCTCTTACAAACAGGTTGTATTTAAAGTTCATTGCTGGCAACTTGAAAGACACTTTCATATTGAAGCTCTGTCGTTGGAGTGGCTGGCTCACTCGCTAGCCCACTGCAGCATTACTGATTGCCTTGATTCTGCTTCCTGAGAACACTATAGAAAGTGCTGAGCCAGGAGGATAAGACCTGAATGATGCTCTTCTTGGGTCTAGTCTGAGAGTGTCACTGAGCTCCAGCTCACTCTGGCCCAGGGAAACGTGAGCGATGGCAGCTCTAGAACTTCAGAGTCTAAAGTGTGTGTTCATTCCCAAGCTTAGTGCATTTGTGTGGGGTAGGGAAGGACAGGGATTATTGTGGTGAGAGAACTCAGGTAAAGTGGACAACAAAGGCAGTCTTCAAAGATTTTTAGCAGGGAAACAAAATTTTAAACAGAATCCCACCGTGTCATGTAAATACCAGCAAAGCTGATCTAATGAAAAGGGAGAAGGAGTGAAGAGGAAGTACAGCCCGGCCCACTTCACCTCCTCCTCACCCCCTGAAGTAGCCCCTACAGGCTCCCCACAGACCCCTTGAGCTATAAGGTTTGAAAGCCACTGGTCTTCATGACTGCTGCTGTCCCTTCCCATACAGGCCTCTAAGACTCTGCGAAGGGAGCTGAACTCCAGGACCCTCTGAGCACCTTGGGTTCCCGACGGCAGTGCCCAAAACTGCCTGTCCACTTGGGGATGCCCTAGCCCTGAGCCTGGATTGAGCTGGGTAGGAATCCAAATGTATCATCTTTTCCATATCCCCATCTGTAAATTAGAAATGGAGGGGGGGCTGTGAAATAATTAAAGAGATCAAGTATAAGACACATTTAACACAGTGACTGGTCTATAGGTTGTGATGAATAAATGGTCTCTCCTGTGATTTTATTATTTTTATCTAGCTTTTGTTCAAAATAATATGCTACATATTATGCCAGTAAATGTCTTTTACATACCCACTTATAACTCCTCAGAAATAGCCTAACTTGAGCCTCCTTAACGTTATAAGTGCCTTGAAGGCACAGGGTCACTTCTACATTAGTGCCTTCATTTACTCAGTGAGCATCTACTGAATGCCTACTGTGTGCCAGGCCCATGCTAGTCATGTGGGACACAAATACCCTCAAGGAGTTTAGCCTCTAGGGAAGGAGACAGACACAGGAACAGAGAATTACAGTACAGGTAGGAAGAGCCACAACAGATGCAAGCACTAATTCTGCACGTAGAATTGAGGAGCATTTTTTTTAGACTGGGGACTGGAGTTAAGGAAAGCCTGCCACCGTGAGATGACTGGACCCTATGGAGCCAGGCAATGAAGATGATGAAACATCTACCAGGCAGGCAATACAGCCTGTACAAATGCAGGGATCCATGTGTGTTGGTGGTGGCAGTGGTGGTGACGGCAGGAGTGCGAGTGGGGTACAAATGGTTCAGAAAGGAGAGAGGCAGGGATCATGGGGAGATGGAGAGAGACATGTAAACAGGAAGACAGAGTTCAGATCTCAAAGGTCCTTTTATAAAATGATGAGGGCTAAATTTTATCCTCAAGGTCATGGGAGTCTTTGAAGGGTCTTATGCAGGGTCATGGCTACAAAGTGAAAGGTGCATTAAAGACAGGGACAGGACCTCAGCTAGCCCACAAGTTCAGGTAACTTTGCTTGGGTTAGGAAGGGGGTGTCCTTTAAAGGAGCACGGCTCTGTCAGGGTAAAAGGCTTAAGGGGTCAGGGTGGATTGGATTTCTGCCTTCATTCATCCCACTCAGTCATGTGCCTTTGTGCAACATGCAAACTCCACGGCTGTAAGGCAGCACTCCTAGACAGAATAGTTTAAGAGCGTTTTGCCAGAACAGTGGAAGAGGTCATAAAATAAAAGAAAGCTGTGGATATCAAAGGGGTTTCAAAGAGACAAATATGGTCTTGGTCATGAGTTGAGGTAGACAGAATCATGGATATGGATGGTCCCAGACATTGAGCTTGATTGGCTGGGCAATGGTTCCCAGAAGGAGGAACAGCTTTGGAGAAAAGCAGATAAACTGTTTTGGACATATTGACTTTGTGGTTCCATGGGACTTCTAGGTAGAAATATCCAATATACTATGAAATATATGGTTTGAAGTATGGTCTAGACATGTTCCTAGTACTGCACATTTGTAAATCACCAATATTCAAGAGAGCTAAAACTGTGGGAGTTAAGGTCACCCAGGATAATGGTAGAGTAGAAAAGATTTTTCCAATATTTAATATCAATTTTTTTTTTTTTTTTTTTTATAAGATGAGGTTTCACCATGTTGGTCAGGCTGGTCTTGAACTCCCGACCTCAGGTGATCCGCCCACCTTGGCCTCCAAAGTGCTTGGATTACAGGCGTGAGCCACCACGCCCGGCCTTAATATCAATTTTTATTGCTTTATTGACAGTGTCTGCAATGAATCATGTATTGAACAAGTGGCCAACTATACCTCCTTCTTTTATTCTTTTCTTTTTACTGCTGTCCAGAGCAGCAGTTCTTAGCATTTGAAAACCTGATCTTAAGCTCCATTACAGAGGAACAATTGATTTTCCAGTCATAGCCTATTTAAACAGTAGCTGTGAGGATGCAGGAAGCCAAATATTCAAAAAGAGTTTCTGAGAATGTACCTTTGTCTCTTTAAATCTGATCTATAATTGTGTTAAAGTGAGCCTGATAACTTTGGCATTAGGCATTGTAGGAGTTGCTATGTTTCTCTGGCTAAATCTGTTTGCTACTGCAAAAAAAGAAACTGAAGCAGCTAATTGGATAAAAGAAGCTAAGCATGACCATGAATTGCAGAATACCCAGGCAAAAGGGTGTTTTAGTAACCACTGCACTTTTCTGTCACCACTCAATTAGAATAAATGCAAGAGGGCAGCTGAGTTTGGAAAGGAAACATGTTTGCCTGGCAACTTGATTTTGATGCTGACTCTGGTGTCCAAGTACTAATGCAGGACTCTGTGAAGCAGAACCACATTCCAGGAGCTATTAAGTAAGGGGTCTGGAAATGCCCACCTCCAAGGACAGTAAAGTTTGTTCTAATAACGTAGGTATAATAATAGTTTTTATAAACCCTTAACTATCTTTCATTTATTTAAAAAATATTTTTATGAAAATGGAGATGAGTCATGCTCTGTTGGCCAGGCTGGTCTCAAACTCCTGGCCTCAAGTGATCCTCCCATCTCAGCCTCCCAAAGTGCTAGAACTACAGGCATGAGCCACAGTACCCAGCCCATTTATTTATTTATTTATTCAGTCTGCAAGTCTTTAGGTAGCAGATACCCCCTCATTAAAAACCCCATGTCCTCCTTCACTGTATCTTTAATTATGCTGGCCACAAATTTGCCTTTCTGATTGTCTCTCATAACCCCCAATGGAAATGCCTACTGAATGTACTCCAAGACTACCATTTTACTTGTCTTATGGTAAAGACTCCCATTACTTGTCTGTAATCTTAAGTAACAAGATAGTTTCTTTTGAAAAGTAATGGCTTTCCAGGTATTTTTCTAATACAAGGGAAGATTACCATTGGTTCACATGTAATAACCCCATCTTTAAGAGGAAAATAAGGCCAAGGCTCATTTCTAGATAGCTGGTGGGAATCAGCCTTCTATCCAATGCATATCCAGAGGAGGAATTTCTGACTTCACTCAATGGGGAGAATCGAGGCAAATGTAATCCCAGCCATGCTGTGACTATCCATCGTTGTTGATACTTTTATTATGTCAACTCAGTTCAAACACACTAGGAAGAATGAGTGACCTCAAAATCACATCACTGCCATGGAAGAGAAATGATCCAGCCCTGAGAATTGAATTGGCCTGTATCTTTGCCTGCTAATACACAGGAATGCTGTCTAAAAGTATGCAATGAGCCACATATTCATAGATTAATAGAATATTTGTGTCAGTTAGAAAACAGTTCTCCCCAAATGCCATCTCTTTTAGTGTGGACAGGCATCCTTCAGGTGAACTACATGATCTAAAAGCTGAGCAAGGGGAGGAAACTTGAAAGCTCAAGATGAGGAGACACTGCAAATGTACATTTACCAGGAATCAATACACAGCAACTTTAAAAATGGCTACTTGGCTAAGGAGAAATGATTTAATTGTACAAGTTTAGCTTTAGAAAATGTTCAGAAAAGCATTTATTACATAAATGAGCTAATATGTAGTGTAATTTTTTTGATCCAGGTAAAACACTAGATCCATTCTTTGTACTTATACTATACAGTTTCTATCCAGGAATGTGCTTGTAATTTTGCTAAGCAGTAGACTCCTGAGATGTTTAGATTCTAAATTCTTCTCCATAAGGAGGTAAAGCCATGAGGGGAGATATTTTTAGCTACTCAAGTGTTTCTTCCTCACTGGACACGTTGGTCACTCTAGAATAAGTGAGTGGAGGGTTTCACACATTAATAGCTCTAGGGCAGATAGGAGCCCTAGGAAGAGAATTCAATAAAACAAAAGTAAGAAATAAAGGCTCTGACTGTATGAAGAAAGTGGATGTCAGTGGCAAGGTAGGGATGTGGAGGGATCTGGAAAAAGGAAAAACAGTGAGACAGGCTTCAAGCAGTGACTCCCCCAGATTTTTTCAGTTCACTATTGAGTCTGTTTATCAGCAGGCATCATCTATTGCCTGTCTTCTCCTTCACAGCTCTCTACCAAGCACTGATTCTGAACTCTCAGACACCAAATAATTAAGGCCTAGATGACTACACCCCAGGTTATATGCCTGGCTGATAGATGCATAGATTCTTCCTGGACTGCAGGCAGAAGGTGGCTTTCTAATCTAGGTAATGAGTTGAATTTATAGGATTCATACAATTAACTGGTCTTATTTTAAATAATTTCTTTTAGGACTGATAACGATATTTTCTTATAGAAGAAATTCCCTCTCAGATGGGCCCTCCCACTTTCTCTGTCATGGAATCAGAGCAATTTGGCTGTTAAAACAGAAGTTACTTCATAATTAAAATGTTTTTCTTTGTGACTCCTTTTGACAAATCTGGTTTTGTTCTTTATAAAAGTCTGTTTGAGTGCTCTCATATCTTTCTTTGACCTCATTCATTTGGTGCTGATAAAGCTAATGTTTTCCTTTTGTCTTGACCTTGAAAGAAACTGAAATATTCCTCTCAAAAATGCTGGGGATTGTTGAGTTTAAAAAAAGTTAAAACAAAGGGACACACTCTCCCCCTTTCTCTGCCTTTCCCATCTAAAGACAGTCCAACACTTGCTTATCTGCGCAGAAATAGTGGTGCCAGAGGATCTAGGAGCAGACTTCACCCTTCCCATATATTTACCTTCCCACATTTTCCTGCCTTTTAGAAGCCAGAAAATGCTATCTTCTTTGTCTTGTCCCTATTAGGATTTCTGGCTGTTTGGTGAAATACTATTTAAGCATGACCCCTAAGCCACTGCCTTGAGAGAAAAATACTTTTGAACTGAGGCCGCTCCCATGTGAGAGGGTATAGCATGCGTTAATAAATTTCTGCTTGTTTTTCTTTTGTTTATCTAACTTGTTTACAGAAGAGTATCTCAACTAAGAATTTGGAAAGGAGAGAAAAGAAATTGTTTTCTCTCCTACAACCTGCTAGTTCAGAATGCAATCAATCCATGGTGTCTTTGGTCTGATAGCACACATTCAATATTTTAAATTTGAAATGGTTTAAACAGTCTTTCTGAAGGTCTCTTTAGAGTTTTTTATTACCGAGCTATCTAGAGGTAGGAAAAAGGCCTAAAAGGTCCCTTGTGACCAAATTCAATCCTTGGGTTTTCTCATTTTAAGCAAGGCTTTCGTAACTTTCTTGACTGAGTTAAATGTGCTCATTTCAGCACAGTGAACAGCCTTATACATGATCACACCTAGTATTAAGAAGATGATGCCGAAAATTTTCATTCATTCACCTGACAGTCACTAAGGAAATCAAAAGACCAGGCTCTAAGAGGTTAGCATACTGTGATGAGTAAGACAGCCTCTGCCCTTCTAGGGGAGACAAAAATGTAAACTAATAATTGCTGTCAGTGTGAAAAGTACAATAATGAGAGTATGTATCAGATCCAACAGTGGGCCCCAGGACAGGGTGAAAAACCCAGTCTGAGGAATCAAAGGAGACTTGACTGAGCCTTCCTAAGCAGAATTACTTCCTATTGTTCCTTGATTTTTATGGCATCCAGTTGATAAATGTGCAATAGGGGAGAATCATTCTTCAAGCAATCTCTCGAGTACCAAAATATAGCATCACATTCTGGAAAGTAGGACAGCTTGTAATCACTCCTCCAGTCATATCACTTGCTGCAACTAAAGAGGAAGAACTGTTTATTGCAAACGTGCGTTTTGTACCTTTGCTGAAGAACAGATGTGACCTGTTTGCAGAAATTCTCCCCATTTTGAGAAAACTCCTTTAGGTTCTTGTATACTTTATTATACTGAAAAACAAGAACAACAATAACAAAAAAATGAACAGAAAGATTATGAGCAACTCCAAAGATAGAGCACCTATAAATTCAGAACGCCACTCTAACCATGACTGTCATTATAAATGATCGTGCAGCTACAAGCATGTGCACCTTTTGGATGAGTTCTGAAAATAAAGATGAAGTCTCTTCTGCCTGGATATGAAAGACCCTGGAGAACTTTTCAAAAATAAAGCTGATCTGTTTCTCCCCTCGGCCAAATGCAAACAAGTCAGCAGTGGGGGTGCATTTGGAGTCTGGTTTCCTGTCACTCTTATTGTTCCCAGGAAGGACAAAAATATCTTCTGAAGGATGCCGCATACCTATTTTGTCCACTCCCATACACCCGAACTTCAAAATAATATTTCTGGGGCTCGTGACAAATCATGAGCCATTAGAGTGAGCCTTTCTGTCTGCGATATGAAAGTGTAAGTAAATAAACTGGTAAGGAAACTTTATCCTAGTCCTCCCTCTGTCTCATTTAATTCCAGTAAGAAAAATGTTATAATGATGAGTTGAACATATTGGTTAAACCAACCTTTATAAATTTATTAATTACGCTTTATAAATTCATTAATTACTCTTTATAAATTCATGTATACTTGAATTTAGCCTGCAGACACAAGAATTTCCAGTAAAAGTTTTTGTCATTTGATTTAGGACTCTACAATGTCTTCCTGGAAACTGTAAATGTAGACATTGATGACAATAGATTTTAAGTGCCCAGAGAAACTAAATGTCAATTGATTCTGCAGCTTTTTCTGACACAGAGCAAGTGAATTAGATGATGGAATATCCCAGACACACTCTCTCATAGTTTCCATCTGGGAGGTGTAAGAGCAGATTGCATGTTTCAAAATGAGATTTTACATAAAAGGACCCAAATTCAGTATGGATTGAGGGCTATGCTGTACTTTGCTCATACAATAAGCCAGCCTCTTCCAGTGTTCAGATATCACCAGCATTCAGTTGGACACCATATTGAGAAGGGAAAAAGGAAGGAAATTCACATTTACTGAGTGCCTTCTACTGTAGCAGGCACATTCACAAACACACATCCCCTCAGGGCCCAGAAGGCCATTCAGTCAACAAAGCACTTGGTATGTGGTGCTGGCACAGTATCAAACTAATGACATAGGGCAACAGAGGAGGAAGGACCTAAAGAAATGAGCTGATTCAGTTCCCTACCTTTGGGGATGGAACAAGCCAACACCTAGGTTATAAAAACAGTCTTACCCTATCCTTTTACCTTTATGCAGTAGTTTAACATTCCTGTGAATTTGACGCAGTAAGCTATGACAGGATTTGGTAGAAATTTATTAATAGTAGCAGTAGCAAACCACTTCCTTGAAACTGCCTTGGACACAAGGAGAGTGGTGAGAGTGCAAAGCTTTCATGAGAAAATTGTTAATTTCTAAAGCAGAGTTTGCAAAATCCTGTGACTGCTGGCACCAGTCAGGTACCTGAATGAGTGAGGAGCAGGGTGGGGACCGTGAGCTGGAGAGGCAGCTACTCGAACCGTTCTGGCCCATCACTGCCACCTGGAATGTGACTCAAGAAAGCCAGATCTCCCACTTTGTCCAAAAAAGTTGAAATCAGGATTTGCATTCGAAACATGACTTTTTTTTTTAAATTGTAACAAATAATTCACAAACTCTCTGTAGTGTAAACAAAACACACTTGTAGTGAGGTTCCAATTTGTAGCCTCTCTCATGAAGGAGAAATAATCCTCCTCTGAGTCATGAAAATAAAATCACTATTTGGCAATCAAGCTTTCTAATTTTTATTTCCAATAAAACTAACTGACCATATGGGAATGGCGCGATCCTATTAAGGCCTCCTTCCTCCCCTTACAGGTACACTGGGAAAGTTTAGGGGAACATTTTGACATTCTGAGAAGTCCTGCAGTAAAGAAACGTGTTTAGCTTCTTTGTTTACTCCTATGTTACCTAAACATTTTCACTAGTTTTCTACCTAAGTCTTTTATTTTCTTCTATAATGCCTAATAGCATCCCATGAAACACACCTCAGTGTCATGAGAAGAAAATGCGTAAATGTTTAGCAGGGTGCGTGGTCCTGGAATAAGGTCATTTCTTGGCCTCCCTCAGCCTTAGGTGTATAACCATGTGACTAAAAGCTATCCAAGGAGATGTGAGGGAAGATTTTGTATGAGCTTTCAGTAAAGGCTTCTTTGCCCTCTTTTCTGCCTGCTGGACTTGAAAATGAAGGCCAAAACCATAAAGTGGTATTGCGATTGGACATAATGCATTAAGATCATAGCGTGGAAAGAGAAAAAGAGCCTGGGTCCCTGATGGCTGTGAAGGACACCATGTGAGCCCTCAACTCTCTACCTTTAGACTTATTTTATGTGTGAGAGAAATATAATATCGTCTTTTTAAAGACATACACATTTGGGATTTTTCTAATATTAAGTTGAACATAGTTCTAGCTCATACAGGATCTTTTTGCTTTGAATTACGAAACATTTTTATGGTTTATAACATAATGATGATATAGAAGATAATAAAACACATTATGTTCTCAGTGCCTAAGTCATAGAGATAGTGACACTTTGCTTCTGCTCTCTCTTTAAACAACTATTTTTTTTTCCTTTTCCATAATTTATTTGGCTATTCTGAGGCATTTATTCTAACATATGAACATTTGTCTAATTACATTTCTTTTTAAATCCCCATTGGGTTCCTAATTGGAATTGTATTACATACATATTTCAAATTTGGGAAAATTGACTTTTTAATGGTGTTTAGACTTCCTATCCAAGGACATAATAAGTTTTTGCATTTGTTCAAATTTTATTTTATGTTCAATAAAATTTTATGATTTTCTTTATAGGTCCTGTGGCTTTCTTATTTGATTTATTTAGAAATATCTCACAGTATTAAGCTATGGATTTTTATGTATTGTCTTATTGACTTCTCTCTCCAGCCCACAGCAAAGCAGAAACAAAGACTCAACAAAAACCCATGGGGCTGTGTGCAAGAGAGAAAGATCTAGATGCGTCTGAACCAGGTTACCAACCTGAGGAGCAGCCTGGTGCTGCAAGAAAGATCTGGATGCATGCTTCAGAGTAAATTCTTCTGCTCTCAAACACTCTGTAAAGCTGGGGCTGAGGATGGGCAAAGAGAAAGCAGAGAAATGGATTCGAGGGACTTAAGGCATTCAGAGTGGGAAGGAGAAAAAGAACCTCCCATTAAGAGAACCAGCAATGTAAGGAAGGGAATCTGAGATGAAATGTCCTAAGGGAAAGGTCCCTACCAGTCCACCATCACCAGAGGATAGGCTGCACATAGAAGTTACCTATGGGAGAGAATAAGGGACCTTGGGTATCAAGTGTGGGATGGGGGCATGTAGAGAAAACTCTGCCCATAACCAAAGTAGAAATGAGTAGAACCAGTTGAGAATTTTTCTATGTGTTTATGTTACAGGGGATGCTGCATTTCCTAAACTTACCAAGTCATCAAAACTCCCTAAGATACATTTTTAAATACTGTCTCAAGGGAACTAGTTTTAGGAGGCTAGGTCATGCTGAAAGTTTATAAACCAGTGATTGAAAACTCAATTGCCTTCAGTGGCAGTGGTGAAGCCTGTGGCAAAGGCATTCACATTCAACCTTGCAAAGTAAGGGGCTGCTGGAACAAAGTACAGTCTATGGCTTCTGTTGACCCTTGGGCTGCCAGCTTTAGATTTTAGAAGATGATTTTCTGTCACTGCGTAGAGTGGTACTTTCTAACTTTTTTCCCAAAATGGTACACATAGAACATATTTGTACTAGAAGAGTGTGGTAGACAGACAAAGTCGTTCCAGGAAGAGGGAACTGGCCCATGGCTTTGCCTCCTACCTCGCCCCTGGCCACTCTGCCAATTCAAAGATGCAAAGGACTTGTGTCTCAGGCACACCTGTAACCCACACTCAAACCTCAAACTCCAGTATGCCCAGGCACACGCAAGTTGAGAAGGTCTTCAATACTTGATGTTGTTAATTTAGCGATCAGATAAGAGAGAGATGTGCTTATGACAACAGTGGAGAGAATCTTTACCTTTGATCCTATATGCTATGTGCCGGAAATTCCCCAACAAACCCTGATCCAGATTGAGACAAAGGTGACATCAATAAATAAAAGAGTTGCTAAGAATATTTTCATTATCCCAGCATAAACCCTTATTTAGAATCAATGATTCCGTACCTTTCATCATGTACCACCTACTCAGACTTGGAGACAAAAACTGCAAAGCAGACCCACTTAAATGCCAAAGCAGACTTCCAGAGGCCATCTAGTTCATTCTCTCTCTCTCTCTCTTTCTCTCTCTTTCTCACTCTGTCTCTTGCTCTCTGTGTGTTTGTGTGTGTGATCAGGAAATCTTGGAACATACCTGCTTTGAGGGGGTGAAATCGCTTGAATTTAGCTTTGGTTCTCTCACTCCTACCCCACCACACTCCCACCCACCAGAGAGGACTCTGAAGGGGTTCCATGGAGCACAGTTTGGAAACCACTGAAGTCTAATTCCCTTATTTACAGTTAAGGCCCAAAGAGCTAAGGATAACCTAATTCATCAGAGACAGAGCTGTGATGAGAAATGTTAGGTATGAAAATCAATTAGAGAATCCATCAGAAACAAATATATTTAAAAATGGCTAATTTGTGTCATCACACTAAGTTTACTCCAAATTATAGTAGCCCTTAAGTATTGTGTGCAATACAGTTGGCTTCTTAATGTCATCAACCAGTACAAGATGAAGGGCTTGCTGTAGTCGCAGTCAGGTGGAAGGCAATTTTAGTGTTCTTTTCCTACTCATTAGGCTTTTAACTATCCTAACCTCCTATCAAATATTCATTCCAGAGAACAATCTACTATTGATTTTACATCTCTATATGAATTTATATTAATATGCTGCTTCTCCTGGGGATCATTAATTATTAAGGATAAAAAAGTTATGAGGTTTTTCTCCCCTGATAAAGGGATTTCAGTCTGGTAGTGGAATACTGGGGATCTTCCTGAGCCCCTAAAAAAAACAATAATCCCTTCACAAATAGACAACTGGTCTACACAGACATTTCCCATTCAGCCATAAGGAAAATGTTTCTTCCCAGCACTTGAAAGCAAATTCTGTTGACAAATATAGCCATTACAAAAGACATTTAGTAATCCAGCCAATCAGCATATGAAATGGTTAGACAAAATGCCTATATTAAGCTTGGCCTACCTATTCTTTCTGCTTGAATGAGTAAGAGTGTTAAATTTAGTTCTAGAAAAATTATAGAAAAAAGTATTTTTATTGATGGTAGTACGGAAGAATTTTTTTTTGAATAGTGATGATCCTCACAGTGTTAACCAAACCATGATATTCCACTTAAATTTAACACAGTGAACTTTGCTGGATGCCTTTACTACACCAGGCACTGTGCTACTGATTTCCTGTGAGCTCTGATTCACTGGAGGTGACGATTCACAGCATGGCCGCTCTATGAAGGGATTCCATGTATTTGCTCACCATCTGTGTAGTATTTAGAATCCCTATGGCAGACTGTCATAGATTATGGGATATGGAACATCAAAGAGCATGGTCTACTCCTTTTACTTTACAGACCAGGAAACAGGGGCCCAAGAAATGTGGAATGGCATGTTACACATCTCTTTGATGCAAACTCGGGATGCTGTGGGCCACATGACACCCATGCCGGACTCAGCCTTCTTCTCTATCATTGCAGTGAGTCAGAATCTTCCAGGAGCTAGGGACCATGGCACCGTCGCCATCTGAGTTAGTGACAGTCGTTGTCTGGTGTTCAGATTAAGCCACCAAGATGGTAAGTCAGGTTGGCATCTGAATCAGGTTACCAACCTGAAGAGCAGCCTGGTACTGTCTCAATGACATGAGAGGAGGGGCTGTTTGGAGCCCAGAAGGCTTGCTTCGACAGGCCCCTTCCTGGATACTGTATGAGTGTGTAAAAAGCAAAGATTTGGCTCCTGCTTGTTACTTGTCCTTGATTTCTATGTGATTGTTTGATAGGAAGGTGCTATCAGTACTTTCTTAAGATCAGATTTCCTTTGGAGATAATTGGATCCTACTTCCTTGCCTTTCTTGCACATGGATTTGAAGATGATTTCCCTTGACATATTTTTAGGTTTAAGAGCTAAGCTTGGCCGGGCACAGTGGCTCACATCTGTAATCTCAGCACTGTGGGAGGCCAAGGCAGGTGGATCACCTGAGGTTGGGAGTACAAGACCAGCTTGACCAACGTGGAGAAACCCCATCTCTACTAAAAAAAAAATTACAAAATTAGACAGGCTACTCGGGAGGCTGAGGCAGGAGAATCACTTGTATCCAGGAGGTGGAGGTTGTGGTGAGCCAAGATTGCACTCCAGCCTGGGCAAGAAGAGCGAAACTCTGTATCAAAAAAAAAAAAAAAAAAAAAAAAAAGCTAAGCTTACAAGCAATGAAGCCTCAAGGCCCAGAGCCAATTCTTTTCCTTTTCAAAAACAGAACTTTAAAGATATCTTCTTCAAATTAGTTCTGACACTCTCAAGATTAGTCTTACACAGCATTTAAGCAATCTTTATGCCACCCTGGTGGCAATAATTTGAACTCAAACACTGACCTGGCTCTTTGAGGTTGAAGGGCCCAGCTCTCAGCCTTTTTTTTTTTTTTTTTTTTGCCCATTAGAGCATTATCTCAAAGAGATTTTTCAATTTTTTTGTACAATAGCCCTTTTAGTAGTCTCATGAAACCTATTTGACTCAGAATAATATTTTTAAGTAACATAGGGTTACAAAGGAAATGAATTATATATTTTTAGAGTGTATTTTTAAAATTGTGATATTATCTGCTTTTTTATTGACAGATTAAATTATCTTAAGTATTACCAACATTTTGAAGTCAGGCTGAATGTAAATATTTCTAGATATATGCAACAACTGTAATATTATAAAATTCCTGATTTTTATTGGCTACAAAGTCACGGACACTACACAGCTATTACTAGTAGTATTGGGGCTTGTTGCCTATATTCTCGATTGAATAAAATTCTAAATTTCAGTGAGAAATTAGTACAAATAGAGATATTTTTTCATTGAAGTTCATGTAACCCACTGAGTTCCATACATGGGTACGTTGGTGTGGGCCCGGTTAAGAACTGCAGCTAAGCTAAGACTTTATGAATTGTGCTCTGTGCAACTCTAGGGTATCATGGAAAGTAACGTTTTGCAGGTGGTTAAAGCTTCGGGTTCTTTTATAAAACTACCTAAGTGTTTCATGAGGCACTCATTTGCAATCCATTTCCTTGTCTTATTTTGTTCCCAAACTGCAGATTCATCTTCACATAGCATTGTTCCCCAAGTACAAGCTAAGAATGTACCAGGAAATCAACTTGAACACTTGATTAAGATGAAACAATTGCAAATAAATAAATGTTCTCTAACTTTAGAGGGTTTGGAAACCCAGGCTGAAGGGATATCCGCCTCTCCATGACTCCCGGATACTTTCGGTGGCAATGAGCCAATAGAGATGACCTTCAGAGTTTTAGACAAGGATGGGAATCCTTGGCCCAGTATAGCACAAAGAACTATTCAGCATGCCAGGGAGTGGAGCTTTAAACGGACACAGAAGTGTGGTTATGGGTTGCCTTGGGGGCTGCTGAGAAACATTTCTCCAGAGCTGAAGACTGACTTTGCTGCCTACATAAAGGATGTTAGGCCTTCAGTTTCTTTTTTATGTATTCATTTCTCCTTTTCTTTTTAAATGTAATTAAACCTGCCTTCTGTTTCCCTCTCTTCTGTCCATTGCACTCTTCCCCAGCGTTTATTTTTCTTCTTTGGTTACTGTCAGTGGCAAGATTTCGCTGCCACTTATCCCATCCCTGTCCTGCACTGCCACTGTATACAAAAACACTGAGGTAGCAGTGTTAAGACAGGAGTGGATTTAACAGTTTAGTAAGGTAGTAACCTCAAGGAGAGACAAATAAATGATAAAAGACTTGTTAAAAATTATTCATAATTACCAGTGGAGAGAAGACAGATTGAAGTAATTAAGGGGGGAAGTTTCACTCTTAAAAATCTATATATAACCATATTATTAGAATTTGTTTCTACATTAAGCACTAATTATTTTTGTATTTAAAAAAGTAAAATTAGGCAGAATTGGCTACTATGTTGTCATTATTAAAATTACTAGTCATTTATGAGTTCATCTCATTTAGCTCATCTGATTTTCTGCAATAGTAGCTCCAGTTCCATCTTTTCCAAACATGTGTTTTTCTTATCCATTGAATAAACAGAAAGGAAATCAGTAATCCTCTGCTGATCTTTTTCTTTATGGCTTTATCTCAGCGCCCATTTATCTGCCGCCCCACAGTTTGTGTTATTAATACATGAAGGATGACTGCAACCCCTTGTTTATGTTGTCACCAACGTCACCAATCTTAGCTTTTCAGCCCCATGTGTTGGGATGAGACACTGACCCTCCTTGATTACTTTGTTTTCAAAGTCAACATATGCCCCCTTTATTTTAGCTGCTTCTTATTTCCTAACTGACATCTCTGCTCTTGCCATCAGTGACCTCACAATGTCTTTGGACTTCTGACCAAACTTAATTTTTGGTAATGCTCCCAGGGCTGGAGTGAACATGCTGCTAAACCAGTCTGAGAACCTCTGCAGACCAGGCAGAGCGAGGAGTCTCTCCTTCCTCCGGCAGGACTTGCAATCCTTGACTCAAAAAAATGAGGGTGAAAAAGCACAAAAACTCTCCTCTCTGGCTTTATTCTCAGAGCCAAAAATTGGCTGCAGACATTCTGTGTGTTTTTGTATCCACTCCACACACAATGTGGGCACCATGGGTGTAAGTCTTAAGAATGTTTTCCAAACAGCCACCATCTGGATTCAAATATGATGCTTTACTCACTCAAAACTTTTTCCAAGAACATGAGAAGGAAAGATGACAGTTACCTGCCCTGTCATTTCCTAGAGAAAGCTCTGTTTTAAACTGAACCAAAGAAAAACCACAAACTCTTGTACCACAGCCAATGTCTAAATGTGTTTCGTTCTGAGTGTCTCAAATTTATTAAGTTAAAATCCATTAATATACAAATCTACCCTCCACCCTCCATCTCACACACATGTACACAAACCACACTGAGGTACTCACCGGACAGTCTGTCAGTGGGTCCCTCATGTTGAAATGTGTCTGGCTTTTGTACTTTTACCTCCTCTCCAGCATTCTGGACACTGTAATCAAGGTTGGGTGTGTTCTGGACTTCCGGGATTCAAAGGGCCTGGCGTACGTCAGTCCTTGTCAAACACACCAGGGAGGAAGTCCCAGCCCTGGACTTTCATCCCGTTTGTTTCCCGAGAAAGTAAAGAACTGCTCTGGGTCAAGAGAACCAGGGTGAGATAGTGAGAATGACTTCTGTAAACACTCAGAGGGCAGGATCCTGAGTCCTGAAGAGCGTGACATTGAGAGAAGGCACAGAAGCTGCAACATGCCTCCAATAATTCTGGCGCTCGGTCTGACCGTGCAGGAACACATATCCTCTCAGCTTGCAGTATTAATCATGCTTTTTATTTTCTGTATGGTATGATGCTTTGACATTTTGGGACCTCGTGGACTTGGAGAGAGACTGCCTCTCTGAGGGTTAACTAATTCCTAGAGAGAGCAAACAACTGGCTTGTGAGCATGCCTTTAACATGCAAACCAACAAACCCAGAGCCCAAACCTCCCACCACCTCCTTTATCTGGCTCTCACATAACAAGCCCATATTCCCCCACGCCCTAAATCCCACAGGGCCAGATACCAAACAACTAGGGACTTACACCTATAGAACTCTAACTATAAAATGTTCAGAAACAGCTATGAGGAGCAAAATGTACATTAACCACTTCTCTGAGCCTAACTGCCCACTCCCTTCAGCCCCAAGAGGATCAAGAGGCTAAGCTTTCAATGTAAAGAAAACATTGCCTAGATTTGCCCTCATTTTCATCACTTGAAAGGACGGAAAGAACAAGAACTCAACCACAGCTTGAATTCCATTGCTTTCTCTGTACCTGTGGTCCCAGTTGCCAATCATTAGATTTCCAATGAATGGCCTGTTGATATATGACAGCCATTTGCTAGGCTGTGGGCAGTTCTGTTTGACTGGCAGGCAAGGGCAGTCCCCAGTTCAAAAGGAGCTCCATCAACAGAGTCCAGTAGAACACTTCAGAGTTGAAAAGCATCCAGTTTTTACCTGTCTGGCTGGCTCAGCCTCCATTCATCTGCCCCTGGTGTTCAGGCTCCATTCAAAATCCCTAGAAATAAGCCAGTTGCAGTGGCTCATGCCTGTAATCCAAGTACTTTGGGAGGCTGAGCCTACAGGGTCACAGAGGCTAGGAGTTTGAGAGCAGCCTGGACAATATAGCAAGAGACTCCTCTCTCTACAATTTTTTTTTAATTAGGGTATGGTGGTGTGTGCCTGTAGTCCCAGCTACTCAAGAAGTTGAGGCAGAAGGATTGCTTGGGTCTAGGAGTTAATAGCTGGTCAACAGTGAAACTCTAAAAAATAAAAATTAAAGCTTCTAGAAACAACATAGAAGAGTCAGGGGACAATTAAGGAAACGAACTTGCTTTGCAACCAGAGTGGAGAGGAGGGGGTCTTTTCCACACACTTAATGTCTTCCCTCTTTCTTATCCAAAGAAACTTGATCACTGGAGGTTACAATAATCTTGGGTAGCTATCATAGGGCTCGAATTAGACAAGGTAACTCTGTATAATAAAAGAAATGTAGGTCAGGCACCGTGGCACACACCTGTAATCCTAGCACTTTGGGAGGCCGAGATGGGAAAATTGCTTGAGGCCAGGAGTTCAAGACCAGCCTAGTGAACATAGTGAGATCCCATCTCGATTTTTTTAAAAGAAATTTAGAGACAGGATATAGACCGAGGTAAATAATATTGACTCGAATTCCCATTTGATAGAGCTTCTCTGCCCTCCAGGATTTTAGATAAGCTTGTCTGGAGGCACAGTTCCAGAACCTGGGTCAGCTCAATGTCTTCTCCGTGATTCCTGCCCCGTTTTCCCTGCTGTTCTTTGTTTCGTTTCAGTCCCAGCTGAGTCCAAACTGGGGAAATCGGCCTCCCTTGCCAGTTTCAACAAGATATGCTGTCACACAAAGCCTACTGTGATCTTTGCATATGAATTATAGATGGGTGGGGCACGCCTATCGCCAAACTCATGTGTGCTATTCCCGACGGGCTGACTAGCTTTCCTTCAGACCTCCTGGACATCTGCTGAATTAAATCCTTCCATCTTGCTCCAATCTGCTTCCAGGCTGTTGTAAGGGCAGCATGGGGTCCTGGCTGAATCCAGACTTAGAATTAGAATTTGTCTATTTGTTGAGCTTCTTTGGAGGAGCATTTGAATGTTCAAAAAGCCTTGATTTTGGAGGTCAGAAATAGGTTGGTATCATTTATCCTTTGTCACGATAATGCTGTGTAGCAAACAGAAAACCCAGTGGCTTCAAATGACACCGACTTTACTTGGTTCACAAATCTGTGGTTTAGCTGGATTTTGGGGTGTCCCCTCAGCTCACTCATGTAAAAGCAGGTCATTCACACAGGGCTTGGCAGAACAGTTCATCTGGGCTTTTCTGGGCAGGGGGCTGGCTGGGGGCTACCTGTTGGCTGAGGCCATATTTCATTAGCTGGTAGTCTAACCAGGCTCTTCTCAGGGTGTGGCAGAGGAGCCACAGGAGCGAGTGGAAGAACTCAAGGCCTCTGGAGGCACAGTTTAAAATGGACATCCCATCACTTCAGCCACATCCAGCTGATCAAAGTCAGTCATGGGCCAGCCCAGATTAAAGCAACAAGGAGAGATTCCACTTCTTAATAGGAGGAGCTCAGTGTTCCATTGCAAAGGGCATAGAGACAGAAAGGGGCAGACAATTGGGGTGAGTTTTCCATTCCATCTGCTACAATGACTGGTTAATATTTGTTCTTGAGTGACCAGAGAGATAAAGTAGCAAGGACAGGGAGCGGGTGGCTGGTATATGTGTTCCTCTCCCTCTCCCCAACCCAGTCTGTGGTGACATGTTTGGAACCTCAGCAGACTGGGGTTAGGAAGAGAAATAAGAAATAAGAAGAGCTGAATCATAAAAGACTCTAGGCAGAGAAGGGCTGTTTTCCCCTCTAACCCCACTTTCCACCCCACAGATACCCTGCTAAGGAGCACAGCGAGAAGCACCTGTCCTCGGTGTGGGTTGTGAGGAGGCAGCAGCAGGGAGAACCTGCTAAGGTGTCTTCAGCCACTGAAGATGCTCAGGTGGGTGAGGCATCTTGATAAGGAAGATAGAGCAGGCCACAGTGAGCACATTTGTCCCTGAGCATGTGAGAATTCCTCCGGTCCCTAAAAATGACCCAAGGAGACTTTGGGAGAAGAAGACTGAGTTCCCATGTGTGTAAGAAGAGCAAAGAACCTTGTAGTTTTGGAATTAATATTAACATAACCTCATTTGTACCTACAGGTTGAGAATGTGAACCTAAAGGAAAAAAACAACTGAGACCCACTTGATACAAGTAGAGAATTTATTTGGGCCAAGCTTGAGGACTGCAACCCAAGAGCGTAGTTTCAAGTTACCCCTAAGTATGTGCTCTGCTTAGCAGCAGGTACCAGTAGATTTTTGAAGGAAAGAAGAGGAAACTCCTGAGTTGTTTGCCAAGAATTTCCATGAAAAAACACAAACTATTGATTGGCTATGCACTGTTGTGTGTGTCACAATTCCAGGAACACAGAGATAGTAGATGATACAGTTAGTCAGAAACAAAATGCCTTTAAACAATTGCTCCCAGACATGAGTTCAAGGAGACAGAGCAAAACTGGAGTCTCATACTACCCTCTCTGGGACTGAGAAATTTCGCATACCTCACATAGCTCAAACTGCTTTAAACCATTTTTCTTTTCTCAAGATCTAGCTATGTATCTATCTATGCATCTATGTATCTATATATCTATCCATCTATTGAAGCATCTCCTCCAAGAAGGTATACCATCACACTTTCTGAAAATTTTAATGTGCAAGGAATCCTTTTGAGTTATCTGTTCTCAGATTTGCCTTTGGTCCTATATTTCTCACCCGCACTCATACTCTGGCTTCTTTCCAGCCTGGCCTCCAGTTAGACTTGCTATCTGACATCTCCTATCCTAGTCTTCCTGCTTTCTTTTTCAGTCTCTGCTCAGCATGTGCCTTCCTGGTATGACCTCTCTGCAGAAGGAAAACCTGCAATGGATTCCCTTCCAGGGTCTGACCTGGAAGCTGCTCTGCTGGACTTTAATTACCACTCTTTGTGCTGCCTCTAAGGGGAGTTAACAATATTAGTACATATTTATTATGTATTGACAAACAAATATTAGGTGTTAGTAAGCTAGTAAGAAAAAGGAGCCCAAATGTAGTAGAAGCTAATGGCAATTCAAAACTTGCCTTGAAAGTTTCTTTAGGAGCCAAAGCATGCAAAGAATTGGCAACAGCATAAATATCATCAATTGAGACCTAATTAAATACTTTATGGTAATATAAGCCCACATTTCAAGGACTTATCACATGTCAGGCACTATTCTAAGTGCTTTACAAATACAACTGGCCCTCCATATCCCTGGATTCTGCATCTGTGGATTGAAAATAATAATTTTTAAAATAACAATGAAAATACAAATAAGTATTTATGACTATTTACATAGCATTTACATAGCATTAGGTATTATGAGTTACCTAAAGATGATTTAAAGTATATGGGAGGATATGAGTAGGTTATATGCAAATATGATACTATTTTATACAAAGGACTTGAATATCATTGGATTTTGGTATGAGGGGGTATCCTGAAACCAATACCCCATGGATACTGAGGGATGACTTATTAACTTATTTAATCATCACAGTTATCATTTGAGGTAGATATGTATTATTTTGATCCTTATAATACACGTAGGGAAACAGAGGCACAGGGTAGAGATGGGGTCTTACCATTTGCCCAAGCTTGTCTTGAACCCCTGAGCTCCAGCGATCCGTCTGTCTTGGCCTCCCAAAGTGCTGGGATTGCAGGCGTGAGCCACTGTACCCAGCAATGTAAAAAAAAATATTTAAAGATAACACTTATGCTAATTTTAATTTTTAAAAAAGAACTGATAGTTGAAATGATGGCAGTGTGCCTTGTGATTTTCATATCTCTAGGATTTTGCTTATTTGGTGCTTTCCCCTGGGGAGTCCTTCTATCTTTATGCTGGCCCAGCTGATTTTTATTTATCTCCAAAGTCTAGCTTGTGTTGTTTTCCCCAGAGAGAGTGAACTGTTGCCTTTCTACTACTGTTATCCATTGCACACCCCTCTTTTACTTCATTTATCTTATTATGTTGAAAACATGTTTAGGCTGGGCATAGTGGCTCATGCCTGTCATCTCAACACTTTGGGAGGCCACAGCAGAAGGGTTGCTTAAGCCCAGGAATTCAAGACCAGCCTGAGCAACGTGGTGAAACCCCATCTCTACCAAAAACAAAAAATAAAAAAATTAGCCAGGCATGGTGGTGTGTTTCTGTAGTCCAAGCTATTCAGGAGGCTGATGTGGGAGGATCACATGAGCCCAGGGAGATTGAGGCTGCAGTGAGCCGTATTCATGCCACCACATTCCATCCAGCCTGGGTGACAGAGTGAGACCTTGTCTCAAAAACAAAAAAAAAAAAGAAAAATTCATACTCAAAAACTCATACTCAAAGAAAGTATGAGTTTAATGGTCTCCCTCCCACAGTATTCAATGAGCTCCTTATAGCCAAGTACCTGGAGCAAAGTGAATGTTCAATAAATAATTGCTCTCCTTTGCTTGAGTTAAATACTGAGAGAGTGACACCATTAGCAAGTTTCTTTTTTGGCAAGGCAGGAGATATTGTTTTTGGGTAGGTCTATATCCTCAGCTATCAGGAAGCAGAGTTGAAAACACTGAGACAGCAGTGTGACCTTCTGGGCAGGAACTCTAAAATGGGAAATGGCTCCAATGCACCTGGGAGGCTCTGACACTGATTAAAATGGGCTTGACAAGCAGGAAACCAAGTAGGACTCAGCAAGAACCCCAAGGGGCCACTTAGAGAATTTTCCTGAAGGTTTGTTGGTTAAAAGATATAAACAAATGAGGTGAGGAGGGTCTTGGGACTGAGAATAAAATTGAAGAGTGCCCTAATGTTAAGAATAAGTTTGGGAGAGCTGGAGTCTAAAAGGAGCAGAGTTCTGACAAGTTTGCGAAGACCATCTGAGAGAATTTTTGCTATATTCACAGCACGATGACTGTAAAGAGACAGCCCCCGGGCTTGGGGCCTGCTGGTACTGAAGACCAAGCGAGCAGGAGTACTTAGCCAGGCTGCGGGGGTCCAGGGGATAATGAATCAGGTGGGAGCAGCTAGCTGTCAGCAGGCCACATCATCAGGAGCACTTTCTTCCTAGGACTAGCTGTGACATGGGTGACACATCTTGACACACCTTAACATGTCTTCCGAAGGCCAGCTCCTGGTTCTGAGTCCCGATGCCTAGTCCTTGGCCTGTTTGAGCTGGCAGAGGAGCAGCAGCTTTCCCTGTTGGCATTGCATGCACACGAGCGCCATGGGCAGTGTATACCATCCATGATATCACTTCTGCCAGTCACCTCAGAGGGAAGTATAGAAGCAATCCCATTCTGAGTAAGTTACTCTTATTTTCAGTCTTGGATCATTGCAGTGATTAGTTTCCTTAATTTCCATATCTCTCCAAAGCTGAAAGACATATTTCTGAAGCCTTGCCTTAATGCACATTTTTTTTTTTTTAATTAAAGGTTTGGGCTTTGCCCAAAGCCTCAGGATGGAAAAAAGAAAACTATCCAATTTAGAAGCACTAATAAGTACTTTAAACGGTGGCAGAAGCAGTAGGGGTAAACACTGATACTGTTATTGTTAATAGCCAGCCTAATTTGTAGTATCTAAGGTAACTTTTATGCTCCATTTGTACTAATTATACTGTGATTTAAAAAAATGCACAAAGTAAGCTTTTTGCCTCTTAACACTTCTTTTAAATTCTTAACACTTCATTGAAATTATTTAATTTTAAAATCTGAGCCCAAATGTTCATAATTAACTTACTGTATACATGCAAACCAGTCTTGTATTCAGTGTGCTAGGGTTTAATTTTTATTATGCATGTCCGAGTTTCATATATATTAATTTAAAAACTCCAGGTGTTAAAGGAGAAAACAGATGAAACGAAATAGATTAATTTGCATAAAACAAATTAGTATAAATTTACTTTTCCACAATAAGCCCTAGGAAATGAAGACTAATAGACAACTAATGAACAGTCAAGTTATCCTGTAGCTGTGATCTATGGCTTTAACTCCCACAGAAAAGCATGAGAACAAGGACATTTTACAAATGCAGATTTGTCCAAATTATATTATATCTTCATTTAATCACCTGTGTTCATATTCATGTGCCATTACTTACAGTTTTTTCTAAGCTCATCTATGATCAGTCTTATAAATCTCAATTTAAGTATACACTGGAATGTCTAGTATAGAGTTGTTTTATTCTCCAGGGCACATTATGAGTTTGGCATTTTTGCATATGTAAATAAAGTGCCACTAGAGGAATTTATTCACCTTTTCCATGTTGGTCCCCTCTACACTTTATAAATAATGGCTTTATAGTTATTTCCTATAAATCATTGCCAGGGTATGGAGATGGAATCTTAGGGAAGAAACGAAAGCATGCCAAATGGTTATTTATTGTGATTTTTTCCTGTGGCAGCAACTGAAAGGCTGGGGATGGGCGTGGGAAGTGATAGAGCTTTACTCTTTACTGGATTTCCTTTTGCACTTCTGGAATTTTATATGCTGTGCTTGCATTACCTATTCAAAAGTATTTACTAAGAGCCAGGAGCAGTGGCACACCTGCAATCCCAGCTACTCAGGAGGCTGAGGCAGGAGGATCCCATGAGCCCAGGAGTTTAAGACCAGCCTGGGCAACATGGTGAGATCCCATATGAATTTTTTTTTAAGTATATATTAATTTTTTTAGGCCACTGTGCACCCCTGAGACTGAGGGCACCTGTCCACTCAAACTTACGTTCAGTCAAACAGCCCTCTGTGTAGTTGTTAAAAATCATCCCCTGTTGCCTTCTTACTCGAATTATTTAACCTGTAAGTTAGCTCTTCTCACAACTCTTCTGAAATAGTTCTACTGAAAGACACTAGTTCTTTCATTTTGCCTCTCTGTAGCATTTTACACAATTGATAATTCATTGATGTGTATTCATTCATTCACTCATTCATTCCGGGAAGTCTTATGAAGCATCTTCTTTGTTCCAGGCATTACGAGAGATCCAAGGAGGAACAAGGGCCAAACCCTCTTTCAAGGACAGCAGTTTGATGAAGGAAGGTTACATTACACTATGAAAGATTATATAGAAGAGGTCTTTGCAGAAATGTAATGGGAATTACAAAGAGGAATCCCACTCAGCCTGGTTGGGAATGAGGGGAAACACAGAAAATGCTGGTAAGAGATGGTCACACTTGCTGATACTTGATACCCATATATCATTTGTGTTTACATAACAGAAACTGTTCTGTTGTATCCAGAAAATTATAAGTCTCTCAAGAGTGCTTTGAGCACACGGTTTGCATGGGACCTTATAGTTCATGAGGTTTGGAAGATACTCAGAGGCCAGATAATGGGATGACTCCAGTGCCATGTTTTAACTTTAACCCAGTGGTAAGTGGAGTCACATAAGGGTCTTTCTTCTTCCCACATAGGAACTTACACACATTTGTGATATTTAGATGTTTGTTGTTGTTGTTTTTTGAGACAGGGTCTTACTCTGTCACTCAGGCTGGAGTGCAGTGGCATGATCTTGGCTCACTGCAACCTCTGCCTCCCAAGCTCGAGCAATCTTCCTGCTTCAGCTTTCCAAGTAGTTTGAGCTAAAGGCGTGTGCCACCGGGCCCAGCTAACTTTTTTCATTTTTTATTTTTTGTAGAGACAAGGTTTCACCATGTTGCCCAGGCTGGTCTCAAAGCTCCTGGGCTCAAGCGATCTGCCCACCTTAGCCTCCCAAATTGCTGGGATTACAGGTGTGAGCCACAGCACCTGGCCAATATTTAGATTTTCGTTTTAGACTGTTCATTCTGATGGGAACTGAGATAAGGATGAGGAAGAGTGGGGAGGCTGTTGCCAGGAACCAGGAGAAAAATGGTGAGGCCTTAACTAACCCGGGAGGCAGGGGTCGAGTTTTAAAATGGAACCAGCAAGACTTGGTGATGGACTGGATTGAGGGTAAGTAATGTGAGTGGAAGGAATCAAGAATGAAGTTCAAGCTCCTGGTATGTTCGTCAAAATTCCCTTCTCTATGGCCTCCATGGGAGGCACTAAAGGACAGGAGTTAAAAATATAGGCTATGAAGTGTCGAGAATTCAAAAGTTGGCTACACTACACATTGTTATGCTAACTTTGGGAGACATTTCTTTCTTTTTTTTTTTTTAGAGAAAGAAAGAGGAAGAGATTTTAGAAAAAGAGAGAAAAGGAGAAAGAAACTGCAAAAGAAAGAAAAAAAGAATGAAAGATAGAAAGAAAGCGGAAGAGAAAGAGGGAGAGAGAAGGGGATTCTTGTTTTATTGCCCAGGCTAGAATACAGTCTAAAAATGGGTATTAAAAACCTCTTTTATGCCAATAATTGTGTTTAACAATGGAGACAGGAAGGAATAGGGGATGAAAATAACAAGCAGCCAACCAATATTTTATTT
>CAUYQU010025972.1:0-37307 GCA_963574635.1 Cheracebus regulus
TGCATTGATCCTTTCACCACCATGTAATGTCCCTCTTTGTTTCTTGTGTTCTTTGTTGTTTTAAAGTCTGTTTTATCAGAGACGAAAATCACAGCTTCTGGTAATGCTAACTGTCTGTTTTGCCCATTAGTTGATGTAGATTCTTCATTATGGTGATGCTCTTTACCTTTTGGTATGTTTTTGGAATGGCTGATACTGGTTGTTCCCGTCTATGTGTAATACTTCTTTCAGAAGCTCTTGTAAAGTAGGCCTGGTGGTGATGTAATCTCTGAGTACTTGTTTGTTCGCAAAAAATTTTATATTCTTATATGATGCCATACAGTTATGCATTCTGATGACTGGATTTCACAATCCTGTGATTTGAATGTGAATCATAAATTTATATTCTCTATGCATTTTTATAAAATCACAGATTTGTAACAGATAAAATATGTTTTTATAATTTTAGTATAAGTAGAAAAATAAACTTACTGAAATATGGAAAACCTAATATGAAAAATTACTTACAGTACAGGTAGCTAAAATGCATATTAAAAAATGTCAAATATAATAATATACTAATCCATTAGGTGAGTCTGCATATTTATTGAATACCTAGCATTAAGAATGACTTTTACAGAGTAAATTTAATATTCACAACCATCTGCCAAGGTAGGTAAAATAACCTCCAACACACAGTATATTTGAGGCTCAGATAACTTAAGTAACATGCAAAAAATTACAGAACCAGGACTGGAACATAAGCTTGTATGTTAGCTTATTTGCTTTAAATTCCAAAGCTTTTTTTTTTTTTGGCCCCAATTACTGATATTGCTTGTCTACATATCTTGATGTCACTAGATAACACTTTTCACTTCACATTCCTATGTAGAGATCATACAAGAGCATTTTGTTACATGCAGATAGGAATTAGACCCAGATGAAAAATCGTGCTGCTGCCTAGCACGAGTTGGTAAACTGTGGCCCTCAGCGTCCAATTAACTTGCACCCCAACCATAACTGCTTGTGCAGTTGTAGTCTTGTTGCAATGCGTGGATTCATTTGTGTATTTGTGTCTGTCTGTCTTCATGATGCAGTTGCAGAGTAGTTGTGACATAAACCATAAGGTCTATGAAACCGAAGTGATTTACTATTTAGGTATTTATATAAAAGTCTGTATCTTCTACATGTATTTAAGGTCATTTGTTTTGTGATCAGACAATTCAAGTTTAGACCAGAGATATAACACTTCATAGTTTTATAACCAGAAACAAATAATAAGGTTAAGTTGCATTTTCTTTACGTATAAATTAGGAATTATTACAATACCTACTTCACTGAGATGTTTAGAAAATGAAATTACATGAAGATAGTGAACACCTGGCAAAATGCCTGATAATAACAATATTTATCATTATAATTAATTAACATTTGCCCTATGTTTTCAATTTTATTTGCTTGAGATTATTGTAAGTAAAATATCAGAACTCTGCTACTCTGAAAATGTCTATTTATTTAGCATTATTGTTATGTACTTCACTAGAGTCCTCAGAGTAATCTACTTCATTCCGAAACCATTTTCTAGGGTTATGTTGTTCTAGTCAATACGGATTCTTGCTGTATTGAATATAAGTAGTATAAAACACTCGTCAAACTCAGAGTTTAAATGTGATCATATCCCTTTTACTTTTCTAAGTAATCTCTTCAATATTCACATTTCTTATGTGTGGGAATTCTAATGCCACATGTTTGAGATTATGTTACTGAAAATGGTTCATGAATTCCAAAGAATGTTAAAATAGATTATTTTTTGTTTTCCACAATAGGCTTATCTGGTCAGTCCTGATGTTTTTTGATACTTACCTATACCTTGAAGCAGCTGCTAAATTCTCTCCTGGGTAAAGACAGGAAAACCAAAAATAAGAAAAGAAACCTGGCCGGATGAGGTGACTCATCTCTGTAATCCCAGAACTCTGGGAGGCTGAGGCAGGCAGATCAGGAGGTCAGGAGTTTGGGAACATCTTGGTCAACACGAAACCCCGTCTCTACTAAAAATACAAAAATTAGCCGGGCGTGGTGGTGCACACCTGTAATCCCAGCAACTCTGGAGGCCGAGTCAGGAGAATTGCTGAAACCTGGGAGATGGAGGTTTGCAGTGAGTTGAGATCACACCACTGCACTCTAGCCTGGCAACAGAGCCAGACTCTAAGAAAAAAAAAAAAAAGGAAAAAGAAAAAAGAAAAAGAAACCCAAGTACAATCTATGTAGTCCACTTGCAATACAGCAGTGCATAATTCCAATTCTTTCTAAAAACACATATAAATTGTAAGAAATAGTGACTTTTAAGTCATCTATTATTAACAATAGCTGGGTAGCTAGTAGAGTTGTGGCCATGAAGTACTTCTTATATACATCAAGTATTTTCTTCAAGAATTTTATGTTTGTTCTTTAGGCATCTGTATTTTATTGCTTTGTTACATCATGGGTTTAAGCATAATGAATAATCTCCTTCTGTGGGCTGCTTTTCTTAAAAAATATTCCAATTTCACTACTTTTTAACTTAATAACTATGTTACATCCACCAAGTAAACAGGGAAGTCAAGCATGAGTTCCCCAAAATATAAATACTGTTCCATAAAAATCCAGGGAAAATGCTTTTAATTATTTCTGTCAAATATGTGTCCATGTACACAAAACCTTGACTTTATTTGGTCTGAATATGCAGTCTACCCAAAGGCACAAATTTGGAAAATAATTTGAAGACATATATTTAATAGCAAAAATAATTTAATAATAGTAAACAGGAGCCGTAGTTTTCTTTTGCTAGCTACCTACCAGCTCTGGTCTAAGCAGTGATTGTGCCTGTGTGTGTTAAGAAGTAGCTGTGCTAGTTCAGTATACTATTCACTAGACCATATGATGTTTATCTGGATTTATATTGATTTCTTTCAGCCTCTGGGCATAGTTTCTTCCTGGCTCTATTTATCCTGGTTCTGCCTTTATCAATATTTTGAGAAATACAAAGAATTTGTAGGAACATTGTATTGCTATATGTGTTTTCTCTAATGCAGAATAACTTTCTATATTCCTAGAACTTACTAAAAGAAGACAATGTTTATAAGTAATTCCTTCTAAAACATCATAATCTGATACTGGCATACAAATATATATGGGAATAAATAACTTGAATAAGCATGTTTTCTTGTTCTCAAGATATTTCTCTATTGTAATGGAGCTTCTTTTTTATGTATAATGTATTACTACCCTATTTTTCTCTATGTTTGATTACATAACTCTGAACAATTTTTACTTTGTTTTGTTTTTGGTTTACAACTTAAATCACAATCAGCTAAAAATAATGTGGCTAGTTTTTTTGAATTCTAAAATAAAATTTTAATAATATATTAATATTCATAAGGCTCATTATATGTATGAAATATATTTTAATTATCCCTTAATAAAAGATATGTAGAATCTGATTGTTCCCAAATATCTTCTAAAATATACTAAAAACAAATCATTTGAAAATGCTGAAATATCTGTCAAAATGACAATGATTTTGTCTGAAGCATATGATTAATATGACAATGATTATACAAAGCATGTCTGAATCATTGTCGTATTAATGATATGATTCAGACATGCTTTCTGTGCATGACATTGTGACTAGTAATAACCATGATTTTCCATAGGCAGAGATACAGCAGATCTCTCATTTGATGTTCACACAACTTTCTCTATGCAGAAGTTTGGTACACAATTGAAAAGTCTTACCTTCAGAATACTTATGGATTAATAAGTGCAGCAGAGGGGAGAAAACTGGAAAACTATGATACACCCTAAAACTAATGACTTTTCAGACATTTTAGCACCATTTTCTTATGTTATTCAAAGTATACAACACACTGTTGTTCTTTGCTATGTTGGGTCAATTTGAATATATTCATATATCAAAATAAATAGATTCTAGTTAAGCTTCGTGAAATGAATATATGTACTCATAAAGATATATTCTGGAAGCTTCCTAAAAGCAATAGAAAGGTGGTATAAGGTACAAACTCAATGGAGAAGAAGAAAAACAAAAACAAGAACAGGTGGAGATGTCTAACACACACATCTCACAGCGTAGGAGATGTCTAACATTTTTGCAGATGAAATTAAATGGATTTAACAGAGAGAGAGAGAGAGAAAGTCCAAACGCAAGCACTTAAATGAGAAGTCAAATGAACCAAAGCATTTCCAATTGAAAATCCCAAAAAGTCTTGGAATTAAAGGCACAAATCATTCACTTGGAAAAAAAAGGAAAATAGATTGAACATTAATATAAACATCAACTAAATATATAGATTGTTTTAACTTATTCTGCTTAACCATGAAGCTAATACCCTTTCATCAATTTTATTTAATTCTAATAAAATTGGAATTAAATCAGTGCTTACACTGTTGTAATGTAAATTTTGGGATGCCAGGTACAATGAATTGAGATGATACCTAGTGAAAAAGAAAGGGTTAAACCCAAACTTGTTTTCTAAGTGGTGAGACCTCCCAACACCCTTTGCATTCAGCTTCCAGAATCCTATAAATAAATAAATAAATATATATTAGTGTGTGTGCATATACATATATGGTGTATTATATTCTATATTTTTTATTATGTTTTCCAAATAACACATTGAGAAAGGTATAAACCATTAGTTTTGCACTAACATTTATCCCTTAATTGCATTTATTTTATTATTCCCTTCGAAAAATTCCAGGATATATTTTTGGCAGAAATTAGCTATTATTTAAAATAATGCATATATTTTTTACCCCAATGACAGTGTTCATACCTCACTGCAGCCTTGAATGCCTGGCTTCAAGTCATCCTCCAGCCTTGGCCTCCCAAAACCCCTGGATAACAGGAGTGAGCTATCACATCTGACCCTAAAATAGTTGAAATTTTTAATAGAAAAATGTTAAATTGTTAAGGGAAAATGAAAGAAAGCACATTTGAAAAAGAACACTTGAATATTAGAAAGCCAATTATAATCAATGATTATTAAAGCATAAGAGTAAATTTATATAATTATAAATTATATTAAAAGGCCAAAGTAAATCCATGTTAACTTAGACTGTATCTGTCTCCTCAGCATAAATTGAAGAGTACAGGTGCTGCTTTTTAATTTGAAATTATGTATATATATGATATATTTAGTGAAAATTAATTTTATTATGTATTAAATCTGAAGATATATGAGTTATATATATACCATAGTGAATGATTCTATTTGTATATATTATCTTTATCTCATTTAACAAACGCTAAATTAACTTATTGAGAAATATTCAGAGAAAAAAATACAAGTAATTTTCAGGTTACAAAATTGTACTTTTATTTTTGCTATTTAAAGAGTTAGGTGTGGAATAGGAAGATTTTAATTCAATCGTATAAAACTGTGATTCTTACAACCCTATGTAAATCCTGGATCCCAGACCTGGATCCCTGGATCTTTTGTTATTCATTATTTTTAGGAAATATTGATTGTCTACTAAGCAGCAAGCATTTTTCTAGGCATTTGGGATGCAATGATAAATCACATTTAAAAGAATGTTTACTTTTACATTACTTTTAGATATAGCTCCAAATAAGCTTTCGACATAAATAGCTTGACTTGTTTCTTCTCGATTGAAATGGAACACTTTTCTTACTTTGTTATTTGCTTGTGTCAGCACAGCACAATTAATTATTTGATTTAGAATTATGTATTTGACGTTTTAATGTGCTTTCTTTATTACTGTCTCCTACATACAGTGAAAGTCAATTGTGTCTTATCTGTAGAATGCTTGAAACATAACAAACATTGTGAAAAATAAAAAAGAATCAAAAGCATGACAGATTCACAGCACAGTTGTGAATACCAAAGCTTCTATTTGCTATGGCAACTACAGTGGAAATTTCCTCTGAATAGGCATTAAGTTTTTGAAAGTCCTAACTTGTTATTAAGGCCTCATAAGCAACATAAGAGATTATTAGGAATGTCAAAATCTATGTTTCAAAAGAAATGTTTTTATCCGAAAGAATGGTGTGATGTCACAGCTTATATGTTCTCCAGTATCTATAGCTGAAAAAAGCACATATAAAGGCAAACATCTACAATGAGAAGCGATTTTGTTGGAAATTAGCAAAAATGTTTTTTGGAGTGCAGCTGTGATTCCAAGATAGGAGGCTTGGTTGTGAACAACAACTTATCATTCAATGGATGTCAACATCTTTCAACCAGTGAGGCACTTACATCTATCTCACTGCTGAACTTCTCTGAAGTCTATTTAAGAAAATGAGAATGCATATTTCATTTCAATGGGCTTTTCTTCTGTGATATGCCCACTAACTTATTTTTGCCTTTAATAATATTCCAGTAAGTTCTATCCACAAAGAAGTATCAAAGGAAAGCCTTCGGTCAAATGTGTTAGTGCTGTGTTCATGATGACATGCATCAGCTCAAATGAAACATAAAAACTTTGGGAGAAAAGTATAAAATGTGGTTATTTGCATACCAAAATCCATTTGTTGAGGGCTAAAATTAAAATAATTTTAATTAGATTTCTGTTGGGAGACAATTCTTCAGGAGTCTTTCATGTTTTTGCATGCCTGTGAGCAGACACTGACAACAGATTTTGTTCTGTGCTATCTTTCAGTGGTTTTAGAGTAATCAGCCTGAGAAGACAGAAATAGGTTCCACCCAGAGCAAAGGGCAAGTCCCTCTCTCTTCACTATGATGAAGTTCATGTCTCCAGCTTGATGAGGGTGAGGGTAAGTTTGTTGCAGCTTATTACAAACGATTGGGATTGTCCTAGTCAGTTTAAGTAGCTCTCTACTCAGCCTCTTGCAACTATATTACTTATTTATTGCATTTATAATTTCTTTCCTCCTTACCAGAATGTAAGCTTTGTAAGCACAGGTAATTTTAATTCTTAGTTTGCCTGTGTGTTCCAAGTATTGCAAGTGATGATTGGCACATATTAGTCATCCAATATTTGATGAATAAGTTAATACATTATAAATGAATAATTATTTTTAGGGTATGTTTTTTAACTTCTCTAAATTAATCTATTTAATCTCTAGTCTTCCTTTATAAGCACAATATGCTTCAAATTATGCTATAATTCTGAAACAATATGAATAATAATTTTTCCAGAACCTTTTTACCTTTTTACCACATGGATTATCAGTAGAGACCTACCCTCGAACTCTTCAGAAACAGTGTTTTCGATCTATGACACCCCTCCTTTTCTCCATCAGAGTTAGGGATGTAACTGTGAATATATTAGGAATCAGTGTTTTCTCTAGAATGATTCCTAATATATTCTACATATGACCTCTCCCAGCTCTCGTAAGGTTCATTTTCATTTTTGAAACACAAAACTTTTTTTTTCTTTAATTATTTTTGAGTTCCAGGTCTAGTTAAAGTGTTAAGGATTATAAATCATTCTATTATAAGGACACACGCACACGAATGTTCAGTGCAGCACTGTTTACCATAGCAAAGACTTGGAACCAACCCAAATACCCATCAATGATAGACTGGACAGGGAAAATGTGGTACATGTACACCATGGAATACTATGCAGCCATAAAAAACGTTGAGTTCATGTCCTTTGCAGGGACATGGATGAACCTGGAAACCATCATTCTCACTCAGCAAACTGACACAAGAACAGAAAATCAAACACGGCATGCTCTCACTCATAGGCGGATGTTGAACAATGAGAACACACGGACACGGGGAGGGGAGCATCACACACTGGGAGCTGTCAGGGGGAACTAGGGGAGGGACAGCTAGGGGTGGGGAGTTGGGGAGAGATAATCTGGGGAGAAATGCCAGATATAGGTGATGGGGAGGAAGGCAGCAAACCACACTGCCATGTATGTACCTATGCAACAACCTTGCATGTTCTTTACATGTACCCCAAAACTAAAACACAATAAAATATATATAAATATAAACAAAAGAAAAGAAAAAGAATGAAGTTAAAACTATAATCAACAGGGAAGATGCTTTCACACCCTTATATACTACAGAGACATATAGTCACATTGTTAAGTCTTATGACAAGTAATCAGTTGATAAAAATTTGCAAAAATATTCTATTATCATGGTACATGATGAACCATTTTTTAAATATTTCAAACATTGATTATATCAATTACAATTCAAATGTGTATATGTATTTGAATATTTAATGGTACTTAATTATAAATTCAATGTTTAATAGCTTTTACATAAGAAAGGTCTCTCCGCCCCCAGTTACCTTACTGCCTATTGTTGCCAACTTTATGTGTATGTTTACCCAATGTTTAACTCCCACTTATGAGTGGAAACGTGTGGTAGTTGGTTTTCTGTTCCTGTGTGAGTTTGCTTAGGATGATGGCTCTCCAGCCCCATCCAGGTTGCCACAAAGGACACGATTTCTTCTCTTTTTTTCTATAACTCATTTTTCCTTAAAATTCTTTTTTAGAATTTTATTTATTATACTTTAAGTTCTGAGGTACACGTGCAGACTGTGCAGGTTTGTTATATAGGTATACACGTGCCATGGTGGTGGTTTGCTGCATCCATTGCTCCATCATCTACGTTAGATATTTCATGATTTCATTCTGTTTAATGGGTGCTTAGTATTCCCTAAGGACACTGGTCAGATTGGATTAAGGCCCGTCCTAGGAAGTTCATTTTAACTTAATCATCTCTTTAAATGCCCCATCTCCAAATACAGTCACATTCTGAGGTACTGGGGTTAGATCTGTAACACATAAATTTTAGAGAGATACAGTTCAGCCCATAAAATATATGGGAGCCTAGGATAACTTCAGTGAGTGTTTCCTCTTTAAACAATGCCTTTAAATTTTCCTCTTGCAGTTTGAAAACTACTGGCTGTTACTTTTTCTTGCACTGTTGTGTATGAATGTTTTCATTTTGCTATTTTCTATGGGCTTGCAATAATGAGCAATAGAGAATTTCATTCATAAATCACTTTCACATTACTTTCTCTTTTTCTCCAACTCAAAATTTGAAACACAACTTTAATCAACTTAGGGAATAACTTAACAATAAGCAAACATATTCTATTTACCTGATAGTCTACCTACCAACCACAGTATCTCCTGCATGTTGTTCTGTGTCTAGATTGTCAGATGATACAGTCACTAAGTGCTATTATTTTTGCTTAAAATCTTAATTTTGCTTTCATTCTATTAAATACATTTAATTATCACAAACACTTTAATGTTAACATTTCTGTATTCATTTTACTGTTTGACATGCAATCTCTAGTATCTTCCTCATAAAGACACTCAAAGAACAAGATTATTTTTGCATGATCATAGTAGTTTCTGACCTTTACACATGAAAATAATTTCTGTAACAGATAGTATACTTGGCCTACATTTTTGTCTCATTCAATATCTTACTTCATTGTGTCCTTATATATGTTGTTTCTAACCTGATGACAATCTGATTTTCTATTATTTAGGTGAATTGAACACTGAATCCAAATGCCATAAGGATTTTTTATTTTTCTTTCTTGTCCAGAAAATTTGAAAGGAAATGTACTGATACTCTTTGTTTTGGTCATTTACCCCCAATTATGTCATATGATTCTTTCAATAAGAAATTTTAATTTTCTGAATTTTTTAATGTCAATATTCATATAATTTGTTCTTTGCCATTCATTTGGTTTTCTTCTGTAGGAATTTCTTTCCTCTAAAACGTCATGCTACTGGCATAAAACTCTGTCGAAATTTTTATTGTACATATATTGTTTCTTCCTTACTCATGTTCCACATCTTTTGTTTCCCTTTCATTTTTAATTTATTACATCTTTATTCACTGATTCTAATATTATCCTCCTTTTGACTTGTATTTCTTTAAAGTTACTATATGTAATGTTAATTTTCTCTTTTCTTTCATGTTAGTTTAGCCTTTTTTTCTAATATCATTTTTTTGTTGTTTCCATTTTTTCTTTTTACTTCTATCATGTCATTTGTTCATTTTTCTAATTCTGATTTATGATATTCTTGTTATTTTTATTTATTTTCTTTGGTTTGCTTTTATGAGAAATAAATTATACTAAACTTATTGATGTGTGGTCACAGTTAACTTTTCTAATATTGTTCTAGAGTTAACTCTCTCTGCTTTAGTATTTTTAAATTGATTTTAAAAGGAGGAAAATTCATTTACTCTTATATCCACCTTATCTTCTGTCCTACTCAACTTTTGTTAGGGATTTTTTTTTTTACATTGCTTTTGCTTTTGTTGTTGTGCTAAATTTGAATTCCATTCCTAGAGGTTTTTCTTTAGAAAGTGGCTTTGCTCTGAAGGGAAAATTTCACTTGTTGGTTAGAAGAGTCATAATGCTTAGATTGTGCCAAATTTTTGTATTTATTTATGAATTGGAATGTGTAAAAAAATGTAAAAGACTGAAGAAAACCATATCTTTTTCAGCAGCTGTTTCTACAATCTTCTGCCGTATTTAATAGAGAGTGTCATTGGTGACACTCCGATACTAAATGCCATTATTCTCCTATTATTCTTTGATGGTAAAACAACAGACTTTCTCAGAAATTTATGAAGTCTAGGAAAGTCATTACATGTATGTAGAGATCGGCATGGCAAAAGTCACATGTAAAATGTTTTATGCTTAGGGAATATTTGACTTAAAAAATAAATCCAAGGATTCATGAGTTTGTGGCAAACTCTCAACAATATTAATTTATGGACTTGATAAATGAGATGCTCTTCCAATAATGTTAAGTCAGTTAAAATTGTGGAGACAACTGAACTAATCTAATTATTTCTAACATCTATAACTCATGAGTTTCATATTATGGATTCTTGGGGGAGAGAGTGAGCTTTGTACGATCCAATGATTCAGGAAATGCCAAAAATAGTAAGGGTCTACAGAATGTTTTGAATGATTTATTTTTCTGAATTTGAGCCCAAGTTTCAGAGACTTTGAACCTTGATAAAAGAGAATTAAATATGAACATAGGCTTTGAGAAACAAAGTGGTCACAGCATTGACTGTATTATTAACCAAATAAGAATACTTTATAGTAATTATAATAACAAAAGTAGATAATAATTAGGAAATTTAGCTTATCTGAAAGTGAGCATTCTATTTTTTTCTCTTGTTTTCTCTTTTTTATTGATTCAAGTGTCAGAAAAAAGCTGGGCTGTTAATGGGCTCTCTTGGGAGGAAATCGCTACAATATGGATAGAATAAATAAATACACATTCGTACTGGTTGCTATTAAGAGCAGACCTTGTCCTCTGAAATTTTTTATTTGAAGTATTGATTCTCTCCTCAACCAAAGTAGTAATTATTTTCTTATTTTAAGTATTAATACTTTTCTGTTTGTCATTTCTAAGTTTCTTCGGTATAATGAATTTAACATGCCCTTATGTGTGTGTTCAAAAACACACTTTCAAATTTATAGCAAGAAAACTATATCATTTAAAACTATCAATTTCAGCATTAAAACATAATAAACTTATTAGCATATTTTAAGCACTTCATATATGAAATTTACGGTCTTAATTGGGGATGTAGTAAATGTAAATATAATTTTATTAGACAAAAATTTACAAATAAAAATGATATCTTGTGGTCTAGTGCTTTTGCATGTTTTCTCTTTGTTATTTTAATCTACTTAGATACCATCTAGAAAACTAAACTGATCACTAATTCATTCAATTTAATATTGGTCTAAGTCAATAAAAGATTTTGGAAATCTATTTAATGTGACATTTCAGAGAAACACTTTTTTGACATCAGAATTTCATCATAGAAATGGCATTGAAAGATTTACTTAGAAAGTTCACATTCAGTAGCAATTAAAAAATGATTTCAACACCATTAGTGTAAGTTCCAAAAGAACTCATTCTTCATTATCATATGTGTTACACTGTTGTTGAACACATACATTTATATTATTAAAACCTTGAATACTCTGGAAAGAATAACTTATCTGATCCATAAACCGTGCATTTAGACATTGTCTTTACATAATAAAAGAGAAAATGAGATTCAGAAGTGTTAAGTGACTTAATAGAAGTGTTCCCAATATAGAGTGCCAGAGTTGGGATTCAAATCTGATCTAACTGGACCCACAGCCAGATTTTCTTGCCCTTCACCACCCTGTGCACACCACTTCCTACTGCGCCTGTGCTTTGGGCGTTTTTGTATGATAGGTTCAAGAGCTGAAACAGAAGGCAGAGACTATTTTGATCAACCCAGCTGGGAATGGTTTGCCATTCTGAGCATGACAGGAAACAACCATAAAAGTGCCAGAGTATTGAGTTTGTTGTTACAAATATTTTTAGCAAATAGGCAAATTTCCAAATACAAATCTATGAATAATGAAGATGTGTTATAGATAATAGATATAGAAAAATAAAGACATAGATATTGACCTAGACACTAGACATTGGATATATAGAGAGAGTTATACTTCACAATACATACATATGATAAATATATGTCTTTTACATTTAATATATTACCATCTATTTCAAACAATATTACACTGATTTGCATATAAGGTAAGTCAATTATAGCCGTGTACTTCAAGTGCCTTGAGCATACACTTCAAGGTATTTTCATTATATATTCTTTCATATTTTTTATGCTTAACTGAGTATATTTCTCTTTGCCTTAATTATTTTTATATTTGCAAGGCACATTAAATTGAAAGAGGTCAATCATTCATAGTAGTACTGGTAATAATCACCACAGCTGATCAATTGCTACCTCTCAGGAATTGTAATGGTTCACATGTACATACTAACTCAGAATTACAACCCATGGAGCAAGGCCCATATCATCTCCATTTTGCAGATAAGGACACCAAGGCACAGAAAGTTCAACACATTTTTTATAGCTGTACTGTCAAAAAATAATATGTTATTTTGTGGTGAGGCAATCTGACTACAAAACATGTGAGTTTTATCTATTAAATTATAACACCCTACAAGCAGTGAAACCTATTATAACCCTGTCAGGAGTCATCACTCTAGTGAGGGACTGACCGTCTTATGACTAGTTGTGTGTTTTCTGTGGAAGGACATATTTCTGAGTCCTTTTCTCTTTCTATAAAATAAAAATAAAAAAAGAATGTAACATAGCAAATACCTAATATACATTGATTAAATGGTAAATAAATAATTGAACAAATACATGTAATGAACTGGTACACCATGAGTGTCTAATAGACACTGACTATCAGAAAGAAGAAGGAAGGAAGGAAGAAAGGAAGGAAGGAAGGAAAGAAGGGAGAAGGAGAAGAAGAGAAAGAGGAGGAGAAGGAGGAGGAGGAGGAAGAAGAAGAAGAAGGAGAAAAGTGGAAGAGGAGGAGGGTTGAGAGGAGAAAGAAGAGAAGAAAGAAGAGGGAGAAAAAGACTTTCTTTTATCACTAAAAACAAAAGCTATACAACTTAGGTGTATTATTCAAATTTTCTTTCATCTCATTGTAAGTTTAGATTCTTTTGCAACTTGTGCTTCTTGGCACTTTCCTTAGAAATTACGAGTGATGATAAAAGTCTGGTACACCTTATATATTCAACTAGTTATCACTGCCTTGTCATGACTCTTAATATATAAAGTATATTTTTATTAGGTCAAAAAATTAAAGAATTGATGATCAGAGACACATTAAACAAGGACACATCCATAGAACAGTACAGCGAGAAAGGACCTTAGACTCCATTCAGATCCTGTTTGTCATAATACTGCAGATTAGAAAACTCCACAGCTTGTGAAACCTTAAGTCCAATTAAACCTTTTTCTTTTGTCAATTATGGAGTCTCTAGTATGTCTTGTTTTTTTAAATATTTGTATATTCTATTGCATTTCAGGTTTTGGGGTACATGTAAAGAACATGCAAGATTGTTGCATAGGTACATACATGGCAATGTGGTTTGCTGCCTTCCTCCCCATCACCTATATCTGGCATTTCTCCCCATGTTATCCCTCCTCAGCTCCCCACCCCCCCATCCCTCCCCTAGATCCCCCCCACAGACCTCAGTGTGTCTTTATCAGCAGTGTGAAAATAGACTAATCCAAAAAGATATCAAATAAAGAACCAAAGAACAAAATGTTACACCTTCAGAAACTAGATGAAGAAGAACAAACTAAGACCAAAGTTAGTAGAAGGAAATAACAAAGATCAGAGCAGAAATAAATGACATAAAGTATACACAGACCATGGAAAAGCCAATAAGACTAAGAACTCTTTTTGAAAAGGTAAACAACTTTGACATTTCACAAGATAAAGAAGAGATGAGACTCAAATGCTTAAAATCAGAAATGAAAGATGAGACATTACAAATGATGCCACAGAAATAGAAATGATCATAAGAGAATACTAAGAACATTTATATGCCAACAAATTAGATAACCTAGAATAAATGAATAAGTTCCTGTTCTCTCTGTTCTTGGTGGTTTTAATCAGGTGAAATTCTTCTAAATGAGATTCAGATGCTTTAATTTTTACCTTATTTTAAAGGTGTTATTTTGACTTTACCATCTCGTGAGGTCTTTATTTTCCAGAAAGATCAAAGAAGACCTAATGCACACAGTTTCCTAGAAATGTAAATGGTTAAGTGTTATTTAAGGTTGAGCCATCATCTAGTGATTCTTTAGAATATTCTGGAGCAGAAGAAAGAGGTGAGAAAGGAAACCAGAAGGGTCAAAATTATGATGCTTTGTTTTGTATATGGAAATGAAGAGTTTAGGCTTAAAGATTTGTAAAGGTATAATCAAAAAAAGATCACAAATTTAAAGGAATATAACTACGCTGCATATTCAAAGAGGCATACACAAAAGCATCAGAGTTAAATTCAATTCATAAATTGAAGGTGCTGGAAAATGTGAAATAGCTCCAGTGAATGGAAAATACAGTAATCAAGGCATTTCTGCTTATTTATTTTCTTATAGTGTATCATTCCAACTAGATAAATTTAATGATTAATCAGAAGGAAAAATCTAGAATTGAGAGTGAAATAATACTTTCATTTAATATGGATGAGTTCAGAAGTAGATGATCAGAAAATGAAAGATAATCTAAGAGGCTCACATTCAACCCACAGGAAAATCTAATGCATGCAGTAACTGTCCCTTTTTTCATTCCCGAAGGTTGCATATAACCAATGTTAAGTTTTTAGAGATTTACTTATTTTTTATTTATGCATTTTAAATTTCCCATGGAAAAGTTAAAAATTCAGGTGCTCTGTGCTTTCTAAGGGATTAGAAATACACTTTTTGGGGAGGTTGGGGAGGGATAACACTGGGAGAAATACCTGAGGTAGGTGATGGGGGGAGACAGCAAACCACCATGGCATGTGTGTACCTTTGCAACAATCCTGCAAGATCTGTACATGTACCCCAGAACTTAAAGTACAATAAAAAAAAATACTTTTGAAGTAGGTAATTTTAATAAGTTCTTGAAAAAAAAATCTGGGCATGTTTTTATCTTTTAAATACTTATATAACATGGTAATAAAAACATCAATTGCTGGTTCAGAGTTACAAAACATTTGTATGTAGCTAGACTATTTTGATCCAGCACATTTTATATAATTTGTGTTTAAGGTATGTGAATATTTTCAAAGAAAATACATAATACAACTTTAGAATGTGGACAATATATTACCATCCTCATAGTCAAATGAGTTAAAACTCAAAACATGTAAGTACTTAAAACTAAAAAGTCTAAAATAAATATTGTTATTTTATCATTAATACTTTTCCCTGTTTTACACACTACACCAGTGTTTTTCTATTATGTATTTACATACTTGGGTATCTATTTCATAACTGACATGTAATAAGAAAATGTGAATTGTTATCTAAACAAACACTACATTATTTTGGTTTTCATAACAGACACAAGCATTTTATTTATAAAGTAAATAATAGGGCACATCAGTTCTGTTTTCCATCTTGTTTCTGAAACTAAAATATATAAAGGAATAAACATTGGATATCAGAAATTTTCATTAAAGCAGCTACATATGATGATTAAGAGGTACTCGCAGGGTTTTAAAGCTATTTGTCAACCACTAAAATGTCCCTAAGCTGTTATAGAAGACAGTTATTTCACCAGCAAAAGATGCCTCATTAGTATGACAAGAGATGGATATTCGCATTATATATATCTTTGTTTTGAGAGCTACCGGCCAACATAAATCTCCATGGCGAGTGAAAATGTTGCTTAAAAGGTGTTCCCTATGTCATTTTACATAGAATTTTTAGAACTAATATTTAGAAAACAAAATGTCATATTTTACTTTACTTGGTAAACATTTCATGTTGAATTTGTAGAACTTTACTTAGAAAGTAAAATGTCATATTGTTTCAATAAAGAATGTTTCTTTGAAAATTTATACTGATTAAATTGAGTAAAAAGGCAAAGTATTTAAAGCTTTTCTTAAAAAAATAAATGTTGCCTAAATAGGAGGGCTAAAACAGGTGAAAAATAGTTAAACTATAAATATATCTACAGTAGAGGAGGATTTAATTATTCCACAGGGCGGAGTTATTATTAAGTTATTAGCTATAGCATAATTTATCACAATTTAATCAGGTTAGAATTGCGTGAAAATATCAAGAAAAAATAAATGGTATTCTGCACCTTTTTTAAAAAATTTAACACTAGTTTATACACTATTCCAGATTTCAGTTGACTCCTAAAGTTCTCAAGATTCACGTTGTGTCTTAGAAGTAATATTGACCTTCTTTTTCAATGTTCCATGTACATTTTAAAATCATGTGTCCACCACTGTTTTTGTTGGAGATTGCCATAAACATCAATTAGGTCAAATTGCTTGATATTATAGTTCAGGCCTTTTTCCAGCCATGCTCTATCACATCCCCATGAAAATCACAGAGCCCTTTCCAGTGACGACATCACTCGCTCCCATTCCCAGCCTGCAGAGGACACCAGAAGTTCTCAAAGAAAATCTCATAATGTATTTCTGAATTACTTAGTTGAGAACATGTCCTCTTGCCAGGCATCCTCAGAAGGTGCTTAAAAGGATCACATTATTCTAATTAGAAAGATCTAGCATCCTTAGTCTAGAAGCTTTTGGATTCCCTGCTCTAGGCTAAGGTAAATTAAGTTTCACTTCTCAGCCTGACATAATGAATATCATCGTTGAATCCAGGTTTTACCCAACCTGTTGATTAAACTTGAATACTATTCCCAAATGTTCAGGTTACACATTTCATTCAGAATATCTGAAGTGCAACAATATGAACAAAACTGGTTTATTCATGATTTTACTCTTTAAATTCTGGTTTATTGCTTTTGAAACAAATTTCCCCGATTTCTGCCAATGTAAACTCTATTAATCAGGCTCTCTTTGATAATGAATAAACCATAAAATTAACTGAGTTAATACAGTAGAGGATATGGTTAAGTCCTGTCACTGCTTGATGTATCTGAAGTGGAGTAGCTTTCCTTGGAAGATCTGTTCCATGATTTGACTCATCAGTGCCAATTTTTTCCAACTTGCTTAAGACAGTGTCATTTTAAATATATCAACTTGGAAATTTGCTTTGGAAGGGGACGATAAGAACATGGAGAGTGTTCAGATGATTTTGTGATTTATCTTGGAAATCGTACAAGTTTGCTTACATCCCTTTGGCCAAAACCTTGTGTTGTAAACCTATCTGAAAGGAAAGGCAGATGGAAAATATAGTCTTTCTGTACATACACAGAAAAAAATGATGTAGGATTAATTCTGTATATAGCATTATCTCTGCAACAGTTGCTTTTGTTTTTAAAATTACAAAAAATAAAGAACACCTGTAGAGAGCTAACGGTGACCAAGGGAAGGTAAAAATATAACCATACCCACAAGTTAGTAAGGGGCAGGATCTCAGGCTTCAGCAGACAGAGTGAGAATCAAAGAGACACTCTCAAGCTAATTAACAAATCCACCATGTCAAATACTTATCATATTTTACGGTGAGAATATTTGAAATTTACTTTCAGCTGCTTCATATACGTGTGTGTGTGTGTGTGTGTGTGTGAAGCATGTATTACACATCTATTATTATTAACTATATTAAATTATTTATTTACTACAGTCACCGGGTAGTGCAATATATCTCAAAGGAAAGAAAACCTTATTTTTCCTTTCTGATGAAGGCAAAACGTGAACTCTAATAGCAAATTTTAAAAATGATTTGTAGGGTGCAGTGGCTTATACCTGTAATCCCAGCACTTTGGGAGGCTGAGGAGGGCAGATCATGAGGACAGGAGTTCCAGACCATTCTGGACAACATAGTGAAACCCCGTCTCTACTAAAGATACAAAAAACTGGCATGGTGTGGTGGTGTGTGCCTACAATCCCAGCCACTCGGGAAGCTGAGACCAGAGAATTGTGTGATCCTGGGAGGTGGAGGTTGCAGTGAGCCCAGAGCTTGCCATTGCACTCCAGCCCAATCAACAGTGCTAGGTTTAAAGTTTTTTTAAAAATATTTTTTAAAAAAGATTTTAATCACTACTCACCTAATTTCACCAATAATCATCTTTTATTCTCCAAATATGTCACACGGTGTTTTCCTGCATGTGACTAATTCCCCAAATGGCTCTTATTCCAGTCAGGATTAGAAATAATTTAAGTTTCCTACTTCAGATAATTTCTTGATTGTACCCTTAATTTACAAATTCTATGATAACTTCAAATGTTGCTTCAAAGGAAGCTAGAAATTTATTCTGATGACTCTATTTCAAACAAGTAGGCATCTTAGCTCACTCATAATTCAAATGATTTCTTCAAGTATCTTAAGTATAAGTTTTAAATTGTCTTGTTCCCATCCCATCACAAAATGATGAATACACACTTATACAGCAACACAGAAGTTGACTTAAGAGGTAAGGAGTAGAAGACAAAATTGTGCTCAGAACTTCTTTGAATATATTATTTTACATTAATAGTGTATAATTGACACACTAAGGCGGTGGTGTGTACATCTGTCACTGGTTTTCCAGGGCTCTGGGGTACACGTGAGAATGACTTACTATTTAAAACTAGAATATCCTAGACGCACTTTAAAATTTACTCTGTCGCCATGGAGACTAACAATCAATATTGACATTGAGAGGTTTAGGCTATAGCCATCACAATGGACTGTAGAGTATAAAACTTGTATTTCAAATAAATAAAAATCTAATACTGGTACAGCTTGAGAAGTAAAAAAATATAATTACTTAGCTCCCTGTCCCAACCGAGAATCATGATGGCTCACTTTAAAACATAAATAGTTTAGCTTACCTTCCTAGGTATGAAGGTTTAATTCTACCACCTTCTTGACTTGTTGCTCTTAAAACAATAATAATATTAATAATTATTATAATAAATTATTGTAGAAATATTTCGTGGAATTATTCAATTCAGTTTTCCTTTTCTGAACATTATTTAGTATGCATTAACAGACTCTTTTAAATTAGAAAGCAATAATTGAGACATTATTGGTTACAGAGGGGCAAGAGTATGCTATTCAAATGTCTGCTATAAGATCAATAATAATATGCGTTTACTTCCAAAATATACAAAGCTGGTTAATTAATGTTATGGCGGTTATTTTTCTCATTACATCTGTTTACTCTCACTTACTTCCTTGAACATTAACTTGTTAAATTTCTGTAATTATGTGTTTTAACATCATTTGCTTTGGAGTATGATTAAAAAGTCAAATAAATACTATAGAGCTTTTTGGCATTGAAGACTATAAACATGTACATAACTGTGAAGCTTATTCCTGCTGAGTGTCACATGTTGGTCATCTAGAGATATTTTTCCTGAGCAAATGTAGCAAAGAAGTGGATGAGAAAATATCCTTATCATTAAGGAAAATAGAACATTTCCCATCTTTTTCTCTAACTCATTAGGAATGCTCTCCTTCCATTTATTCTTAAATCTTCATAGTTTAATTCCTTAAAGGCTTTACCAAGTGCATTCTTAAAAAACAATAAATTCAAGTAACTTATTAGTCAAGCTTGAAGGGATTAAGCAATTGCATTTCCCAAATCTGTATTATATACCAATGAGAATTCAGTTGTTACCATGAGAGTTTGTGGCTAGTTCTAGGACATGGTCTCAGTTAGGTAGGCATATTCAGACAGAAGAAAAAGTACGTGACTTTTCTTTCAAAAGTAAACTAGTTTTAGTGCCACTTTTAAATCTGTGCTAAAACTTGGGCTAGAAAGCAACAAAATGATTAAAAATATTATTGTATTTATTTAGCATAATTTATATTGCATTGTTTGCATAACTTGATTATACAGAGACCACAAAATTATTTCAAGAGAGATTTTTAAGGAATAGTTTCTAATTTAAATAAAGATTATTTTGGTTTTGTTTTTACTGATATCAGTGAAGTATTTTAGCACTGATTAAATAATTATAAATAATGCTTAATATATGACTTGACTCTAAGACACAATATACTTGAAGAATGAGTTGTATCTAAAGTGATGATTACATCATGTAATAGGAAATATTAATAACTTGTGACCTGCAGAAAAATACGCAAGGAGCATAGACCAGGGAGAGTCTAGTTCAGTTTGGAAAACAAAAGCCTGCTGAGACAAAGAAATTTGTCTGAGTTCAGAGAGGTGAAAAGGTTTGCCAGAATGCCTATTCTATTGGGGGATTCCTTTAATTAATTAATTAATTAATTTCTGCATAAGACATTGCCACAAACATAGCTGCTTGAACAGCACTTATCTATCATATCACTGTTGGGTAGGTTGGAAATCTGGGCAGGCTGTGAGGGGTTCTCTGTTTAAGGTTAAACAATGCAAGTGCTGTCTAGACTGGCCTCTTCTTTGGAGGCTTTGAAGATCAATCTGTTTTCAAACTCATTTTTGCTGATGTCTCCATTCTTTTGCCAGCCATCAGCCAAGGATTGCTCTCAAGTCCTAGAGGCCGATCACTAATCCATGCACATTGTCCATCCTCAAGCCAGAAGTGCTACATTAAATTTTTCTTGTACTTTGAATAACTGACTGCCTCTACTATGTGCAGCCAGAAAAACTCTTTCTTTAAAAGATGTATGCAATTAGATTATGCCCACTCTTATGGTCCCTATTCAAATAAATTAAATGCTAACTGATTAATAACCTTAATTCCATCTGCAAAATCCCTTTTTATGTTACATAACAATCTAAGACATAACAAATGGGGCACAAGGCCTGGGGGTTATCTTAAAATATAGAAAGTACATAGATGAGAAGACATAAATGTCGCAAATATATTTGCCTGACTATAATTTGTTAACCATTTTTCTGAATTTGTTAGGCAGGATTGATTGGGGTGGGAAAAGAAGAGAAGCTACAACTGTTGAAACTTCCCCATATTTCATATTGGGCTTCAGGTTTATCTGCAGATGAACTTTACCTGCATGCAGGGCCTGCAACAAGGGCCTATGACAGTTCTACTTTTAAAGGTGAATGATGTCAAGCTTCATGTTATCAAAGAGGAGAAGCACTCAATTTCTGTTTTGTTTAACTCTTCTAATATTTTTAATTAAATTGATATAAGAAACTGGTATAAAGTGCTTGAAACAACAGCTGCTTTATAGGAATTAAATGTTGGCAAGTCAAACAGTATTCCAGGATGCTGAAAACATATACATGTGATATAATATGGTCAAATGTGTGAAAGAATTAATAAAAAAGGAGTTTATTAATAAATGAACAACATTGGCAAGAGCACAAACCAAAAAGAAGTTAGCGATTCATATAATTAGAAATGGTGGCAGAGCTGGGCACAGTGGCTCACACCTGTAATCCCAGCACTTTGGGAGGCTGATGGGAACAGATCACGAGGTCAGGAGTTCGAGACCAGCTTGGCCAATGTGGTGAAACCTTATCTCTACTAAAAATATTTTAAAAATTAGCCAGGCATGGTGATGGGAGCCTGTAATCCCAGCTACTTGGGAGGGTGAGGCAGGAGAATTGCTTGAACCCAGGAGGTGGAGGTGGCAGTGAGCCGAGATGTCACCACCGCACTCTGGTCTGAGCAACAAAGTGAGACTCCATCTAACAAAAAAGAAAAAAAAGAAATGGTGGTAGAGTAGAAAGAGCAAGAAAATAGATTTCATTGAAAGGGGAAGAGGTTGGACATCTCTATTTATGTATCTGAACTTGACACCAACGTGCAAATAAAATTCATCCATAGAAAAAGTTTGAGCATCACTAATCCAAAAACCTGAAATCAAAATGCTCCAAAATTCAAATGTTTTTGAGCACCAACGTGATGCAACAAATGGAAAATTCAACACCTGACCTCATACAACAGGTTATAGTTACACACAGTTTATTCAGTATCCCCAAGGAAAATCAGACCCTCCCAACCACCTTCATTTGCTGTCTGCATTTTCCCCCAACACAAGCACACCCATAAAGACTAATAAAATGGCGTAGTTGCAGGCTAAAAGTGTCAATGGCTGTTTTCTTAAAATGTCCCACCTGAGGACAGGACCTACATGCATTACTCTCTCTCTCTCTCTCTAAAGAACAGAGAATAAGATATTCTGTTCTTTAGTGTAAAGATATTGTTGAAAATGTCAAAATGTCCTGCAGATACCCATATGCATAACAGTGATAAGAAAAAGTTAAAGCATTTATGTCTATCTATAGCACAATAGGTCAAACTTTTGGAGAAATAGGACAGCAGTATAAACTTGAAGCGTCTTACAGAAGATGATGATGTTGGAATACCACCAGATATGACCTGAAAAAACTGTTGCAGTTCTATGCTGAAAGTGATTAACATGATTTAATAAAGGAAATAAAAACACCCACAAAGGGAGACCCAGCATCTTGACTGTGTATTGGAAGAGTAGACGTGCCAGCATTGCCATGAACCCATACAACTTAATTGTATGCTGATTAGAAAACAAGCAAAGGTCCATCACAATGAACTGACAATTGAGTAGAACTGAATATTCAACAAGCTGGTTGCAGACATTTAAGAAAAGGCACAGCATTAAACTTTCAAAGATTCGTTGTGAGAAAGCATGCACTGATCATGACACAGTGAAGAAATTCATTGAGGAGTTTGCCAAGTCATCTCTGATGAAAATCAGATAGCAGAAAAAATCTATAATGCTGATGAAACATCACTGTTTTGGTGTTATGGCCCCAGAGAGACAGCTGACGAGACACACCCTGCAGGAATTAGGTATGCCAAGGACAGAACAACTGTGCTGGCACGTGCTAATGCAGCAGGCATACCTAAGTGTAAACTTGCAGTGACAGGCACAAGCTTGTGTTCTTGCTCTTTTTGAGGAGCCAATTTCTTACCAGTTGATTATTATACTAAGGAAAAGACATGTGTCACCAGGGATACCTTTTCTGATTGACTTCACAAATATTTTATACTAGGGCCTCATGCTTACCTCAGAGAAGCAGGACCACAGGATGACTACAAGACGTTGTTATTTCTTGATGACTGTTCTGCACATCCTGCAGCTGAAAATCTCATCAAAAATAATGTTCACGGAATGCATTCCCCCATGCCCACATGTGGCTTCATTATTCAACTAGGTGACCAGGGTATTATTTGATCAATGAAGAGTAAATGTAAAAGCACTTTCTTGATCACCATGCTAGCAGCAGTGAGCAGCGGTGTGTGTCTGTGACTGTGTGAGAGGCTTTAAAAAATGAGTTTTTCATGAAGGACACTGTATATGTCATTACCAACATTTGGAGCAAAGTAATTAAAGGCAGTTGCATGTGCCTGGGACAACTGCTGACCTACAACTATGATCAGTGCTGATAATGAGCAAGATGGTGATTTGAAGGATTTCATGTGTCAATTGAGTTAAAATGATGTCTAGTCTGCTTACATATGCAAAAATATACATTTGGAGTCCATTGGTAAGCTGGAGGATAAAAACCAAGATTTTAACATTGATAACGAGGCTCCAGTTGTTCATTCAATGACTGATGATGAAACAGCTGAAATGGTTCAGATTCAAGATTATTGTGATAATGGTGATCATGAAGATGACATCGCTAACACTTCAGAAATAGTGCCTGTCAATGGCATGGTGAAAATGTGTGATGGGCTTACTGCAGGATAGAAGAGTGTGCATTCATAGCAGAAAAAGAAGTCATGTCAGTTTATAAAATCAAAGAGAGACATCTAAGACAAAAATTGTTGTTAATGAGGCAGATGACTGTGGAGGTTATAAAAGCCATCCAGCAGAATGTGGCCTCATTCATAGAAGCATAGCCCTACAAAGTGTTATAGTTTGTCCTTACCTTTATAGTATCAATATTGTTGTCTTCATTAGGATGAAAATGATTTCTATCAAATTAGTTAGTATAGCACCACTTATACAGTTAGTGAATGCTTTTAATGATCATATAGACAAATTAAACCAACTATATATATACATATTAAAAGTTATGGTATCAATCTACCAAAATATGTTAATAGAAATAAATGCAAATCCCAGCACTGTAGTTTTACAAAACAATAACTACACAACAGGAGTATAAAAGGAATGTATATAAACTAAATTTTTGTCAGTTAGTGTCAGACCACAGGAAATTAATTAAATTATTTGTTGAAAATTATAAAGACATTTTCTAAGTTTTCATATGGTTCACTCTTTCAACTCCTTTAAGTTTTTCTAAGTGACTCTCAGTAGCATTACCCAAATACCTTTTTCAAAACTGCAAGCATTTCCTTTTTCACTCCAGAACAACTCTTCCTCCATCTTTTTTGGATTATTTTCTTCCTTGTAACACTAATCACCTTCTAATGAATTATAAAATTTAATATTAATAGTTTTATCACTCATCTTCACCCATTCCAACACAGCAGAACATGTTTCATGAATGCAGAAATTTATGTTTTTTTTTTTTTTTTGCACTGACAGGGACAAGGTAGATCCTAACTAAATATTAGTTTTATGGTTAAAAAAATGGATTAACAAAAAAAGTATTTGCTTGCATTTTCTGTACTTAAGGAAAGACATTAACAAACCTGATGTAAGCCAGGAAAAGGTGAACAATCTCGAAATATTACATAATGAACAACTAAAAGAGGAATTGCTGTTATATTGGAGATGTGATTTGGCAGAAGACATTCACTATACCTTTCTTTCAATATCATTGTTGAAATATGGGAGAGCCATTAAATTATTGTATTGGTTGGAGGTTCAAAGTTTTGAAATTTGAGTAAAAATTTTCCCAAATGCATTTTGCTTTAACCTAAAGAGAAATTCACCAAAAATTATAGTTACTTTTGGAAATGAAAATTATCGCTTTAGGAAGCTTTTTGTCCCTTTTCACTGTAATTGTTTGAAAAGTCACCTATTTGAGACATTGCAATGGGTTTAATGCAAGGGTCTACCTGAGCTTTCAAATCTTCAGATTCTCTAGAAAGCAAAACTTGTGCATAAGAATGAAGGATAAAAATTGTGGGTTAGTCTCAGAGTATACAGTAAAAATGTCTGGTTAAACATTATAGTGGAATTGTAGTTGCAATAACACTAAATTTGATTGTAGTTTTCAAGTGCAAGAAAATAACATTTAACAATATCATAAAAATGAATAGCTGCTCACCATAGATACTTTCTGAAACAACTAGTCAGGCACTCTAAGACACGTTATAAAAAGAGAGAGCAAAAACAGTGTACATTCTACTTCCCAGTGATCCAAATGTAAAATAACAACAGAGCCCAACAGATTATTTTTCTTTCTGGCTTCCATCTCAGCTCATGAAATGCACATGTTTTATTTTAATTTCCTGGGTTATATTTGGTAGAATTACTTCATTTTAAATGAAAATGAGAATATAGCAGAAAGAGATATAAAGATAGAAATAATGACAGCTGATTTATAATATGGATTTTGCCTATTAGTGTAAGACCATAGGAAATTAATTTAACTTCCATGCATTTACAGTATTCAGTTGTCCAGAGAAAAGTGTAGGTTATACATGTCTAGAAGTCTTTGCACCACTAAGTTTCTGTGACTCTATACAGTAAGCACACAAAATTAAATATACAGCCTATCTTTCTGAACTTCATTTTATAGGACTAAATTTATGGATGTGACATAAAATAATTCCTGAGGTTTTCACTATCTTCTGTATATTTCCAGTGTTTAAACACATTTAGTTTTGACAGTAGATCATTAATAATCTTGAAAGTCTTTATTTATAATTTTATCTCCAGAAAATGACATAATTTTTGGATGCTAATACATGTATACAACTTTAGATAGTATTATGTAATGCATATAATATAAATGGAAGTAGACAATAGAAGGGTTAGGCACCTGATAATAAATCATGGAGAGTTGGGGAAATAATTATTCTTCAGTGTCTGGTACAGATAAAACTCTGTACTTAGCATCTTACATATTTGGTATTGTCTTTAAGACAACACAAGGAAATGTATTTTTTAATGGCATGTTTATTAGATGAGGAAATGTAGAGATTGATGTGTTAATCTTATACAAAATATGAATATATTTTAAATTGAATATAAATCTATGTTTTATATCCCCAAATCTATGGAATATATCAAATCTAATCTTTCTTAAGTAGATAAAAGGCTAATATAAAAGACAAGTTTAATTATTTTCATTAGATAACATCTTATATTTTAAAAGTAAGTTAAATCTTAATGAAATCTCATCTCAAAAAAAAAAAAGAAAGAAAGAAAGAAAGAAAATTAGCCAGGCATGGCACTTGTAGTCCCAGCTACTTGGTAGGCTGGGGTAGCAGGATCACATGAGCCTGGGAGTTCCAGGTTGCTATGAGTTAAGATCACAACACTGCACCCCAGGCTGGCTGGCAGAGTGAGACTCCATCTCTATTAAAAATAAATAAAATAAAATAGGCTAGTGGCTATTTTGACAATGGCTCAAACCTGTAATCCCAGCACTTTGGGAGGCTGAGGTGGGCACATCACATGAAGCCAGGAATTTGAGACAAGACACAAGCCTGGCCAACATGGTCAAACATTGTCTCTATTAAAAAGACAAAAATGTGCCAAGTGTGATGGCACACGCCTGTAATCCCAGCTATCTGGGATGCGGAAGCATGAGAGCTTTTTGAAACTGGGAGGTGGAGGTCACTGTGCGCCCACATCACACCACTGCACTCCAGCCTGGGCGACAGAGCAAGACTCTATCTCAAAAAACAAACCAACAAAAACTATTAGCTTTCAATTATGAGGGCAGAAAAACAAACCAACAAAAACTACTACCTTTCAATTACGAGGGCAGAGTGCAGAAAGATATATTTTGATGGTGTGGTGATAGAGTCAAAAGTAATCTCTAGGAAGTAGGTGGAATAAATTCTAAAGAATGAGAAATTTGGAGTTAATTGATCCAGTCAAATCTGATTGATTTAGTTTGACATATATGTACCACATATTATAAGTCTATTTTAAGGTGTATGTTTTTGCTTTCATAACAGTGTTCAGTAATATAAGTTTAGTTAATTTAGAAGAAAACAAAACAAAATATATTTTTTCTCATCTCATTCTTAACTAATAATGAATGCATCCACTTGATAAAGTATATTGATTACCAACCTGTTGTTCACCAAAAGTGAGAGAGAAATTTAAATTCAAATATATTTAAAATCTCAGCTATCATCACATTTACTATTTCTTCATTGAGCAAAGAAATGCAGGTGGCAAAGCATGAAACCAGTTGCGAGGTATCCTTCTAAAGATGTAGTTAAAGGGAATAAAATTGCAGCAAGTGGTTTGCAATGGCCTGCTACAGTTACCTCCAAAACCTTGAGAGGGTTACAGAATTTGTTTCTTTATAAACTCTAAAAAGTGTAAAGAGTTTTTATATAGACTTTTAAAAACATCTTTCATGATACAGGCTCAGGAATCTTAAGAATTTACATTCTTGCATTCCTACGTTTTACTGGGATTTTTTGAAGACTCACCATTTCCTGTTCACCAGATCAGATAAGCATGATATCTTCAATATGATGGCACAGTGTGCTGTTTTGCAGAACATAAATATATTGTGATAGCAAGAGTCAACATTGCCTTGACAACATTGCCTTGAGGCAAGACAGTGAGATTAATGGTATCCTTACCTTGAAGGTAAAATTATATGTAGCCTCTTGACTAATGAAAGAAAACATTCACCAAATCATGGCCACATAGTAAGGCTATTTTTCTGCTTCAGTGGAGATGCCAGATCTAATCCAGCGTCTGCCATGATCTATGTGTTTCCTGCAGAGGGAGGTGAAAGGATTCCAGCTGTTCCTGGCTTGTTTGGCCTTCTAATGCCATTACCACACTGAAATGAAATACCAGAGAGCCTAGAATGTTCAAACTCCAGGTACACAGGAGTTAACTTCCTGCAGAATGGGCTTTGACCAAGGAGAAATAGAAGATGGAAGAGAGTCTAACAGATAAAGTATGTGTCCTTTCCCATTTCTGTGGCCTTTTCTGAGATGTGGCTTAGTGGAAAGCCTGTTTGAAGACAGGCTTTGAGGCAAGCTGGACACATCTGTGTTGTCTGTTTACATCTTGTGAAGCAGTGATGCCATGGAACAAATTTCTTTCAATTTATCCCATCATACTCTGACTCATTTTTCTCCATCCTCACTCTCATTGACCTAAATTTTCATCTCCTAAATAAAATGTTCACAATATATTTTGCCTCAGGCTGTGTTTTCTTGAGACGTTGCCAATGTTAGCAATGTGGAAGCTGAGAGGAGGCCAGATGTGCTTAATGATCATGTGTACGTCACAGGCACAGCATGTGTTCTATCCAAAATGGCTTTCCTTTTTGTCTTTGACAATGTGTTAAGAATTCATCATTTCTTTTGGGAGCACAGTTTTCTTTATATTCCATAGAGATTATTGATACTTAACTCCTTAAGCTCCTATCCCCCTTTCCTGCTCTCTATCTCTTACAAATGCACTCATTAGACACCCAATAGATAAATCCCCACAGACCTTCCAAAAACAGAGAGGAAATCAAAATAGGGAGAAAGCAATTGCATTTTTGTATCTCTATTTCAATCCCACATTTCCACTCCTCTCTTTGATGCATTCATACTCAATTCTTTCCTACCCTAATAAAGGTACACACTTAGACGCATCTCACCTCCTCTGCTACTCCCACTAACTTTCAGAAAATCCTATTAATATATTTATTTTAATCAACGTACTTAGTATCTTTCTAATCTTATTTGCTTGATCTCATCTACTTTAATTTTCTAACATAGTCATCATTCCCAACTTTCCTCTTTCTAATTCAAAGAAATCTTACATGCTTTTATGAAAGTTTTCTGAGTTAGTGGCAGCAACATGGATGTGGTGGGCTTGAAGGAAAAGGAGAGAGGAGAAGGCTTCCTAGGCTTTGGGCTTGAAGGGCAATCTGAAGTAGTGAGGTAACCCGTATATTCTTCCACTGAGCTGAATTATAAAAATATGCAAGTTAAGGAAGGCAGAATATATGGATTGCTTCTGTGTCTACATAGTAAGAAAGAAAAAGTTGCTGTCATAAAAAGCAGTCAGAAGAAAACAAATTTTCATGAATTCTTAAAGGTCATAAGTGGGCCAGTTTACTTCCTGAAAATAGCTGAGAACTCCAGACTAATTGGGGGTGACACTCACTTGCAAGCTCTTTTTCACGGGACTCTACCAAATGCTCATGAAAAATATAGTAATGTGTGTGTGTGTGTGTGTGTGTAAATCATTAGCATATCCAGGCTGAATACACATGTGGAAATCATTAGCAAATCCAGGCTGTGCCAAGCAATGAAAATAGATGAGATCATCTGAGAAGAAAGTTTTGACAGGTAAAAGAAAACGAACAAGAAGATCCCCAGTTTCCAAAATTTAGAAATCTAAGAGTTGAGAAGGAGCTAGCAAAGCTGTTTCAGAGTGAGTAGTGAAGAAGGACTGACAAGCAAACCTAGCAGCCTGGAACTGAGTGAAGAAAATGACTTAAGAAAGAAGGCATGATTCTCAACCACAGTCATGACCACACTGAAAACAGTAAGACACCATTTGTAACAACTTCTTTGGCAGGTATTAAGTAGTCTGATGAGACTCCTAGTGGGGAAGTTTATTGATCAGAGGCAGTTTGAGAGTCCACCAACTATTTTGAGAAACAATGTAGCTGTTCAAGTCAGACACTGAAGAATCAAAATACCTTATTTTTTTCACTTTCTCTGTTTCTAACCCTTCAGCATGTTCTTTTATTCTTAGATCAAATATAAACTGAAATCTTTCCATTTATCTCAATTTCCAGCCCTGTTCTCCCCTTGATCCACCACCATTGGCTGCAAAACCTTTTTTAATGTACTCCATGCTTCTCCCACTCCTGGCGCCTCCAAAGTTACTTCCCTCAAATCTAGCAAGATCTTTTAGAATAGAACTCTATTCATAATGCACTGCTGCTTAAACTCTGCCTGAATAGTTTCAATTTCATTTTGAAGAAAAATTCTAGCTTCTCATAAAGGCACCCAAATTTCCTCGGGTCTGATTCCTGCCTATTTCTCCAATCTATTTCTATTCCAGGTTTTTCTGTTCCTCTTATTAGACAAACCACAGTGCTCTGTTTTCAGAGTCTCCAATATCCCTAGATGCTCTTATTTTTAGATTTTCTCTATAAGAGAAAATTTTTGTCTCTTGACAAGAATGTACCTCCTGTATTTTCTACATGACTGACTTTCATATCTTGACTTAAGTTATTTCCAGTGCACCCCTGAGGGGACTTGTTTAAATGCCTCTCCTCCTGTCTTCACAGCGTGAGTCCCATTATGTGGGACTTTATTCAAGTGTTTCATTACCTTACTAGATATCAAGCTTCATAAGGGGTAATATTCCTTTTTATCACATATATTAAGCAGAGTGGGACATAGTTGCTTGGAAAATAGTTTAAAAACAACAAATATCTGCTGAGTTAATGACAGAGTCAAAGTAGCTAGGTACATAGCATGGTGAACATTTAAACACTAATGCTGCTATCAGACGGTGGGAAAACTGCCTTGTGAAATGTGTATCTTAGATCCCTAAGCAACTTTTTGGCTGTTAGTTCCTGTTACTAAGAGCTATTTCTTTTACGAAAAAATATCAAGCTAGCTAAGATGGCATTAGAGGATGATAGGAACCCCCAGAACTGTGTTATAGAACAGAGGAGGTCATGGAATCAAAAGAGAAGCCAAATGACTAAGCTGTAATTGTGACTCTATCTCTAAAAGACATTCAGTGATTTTATCTTTGAATAATGTCAGCAGTCACCTTGGACTCAGTTAGCCAGCTGATAGGGAAGTTGTGCTCCTTACGTATGCTTTGTTTACTTAAAAAAAAAAATTCTGGCCAGGCATGGTGGCTCACACCTGTAATCCCAGCAGTTTGGGAGGCCAAGGTGAGCAGACCACATGAGGTCAGGAGTTAGAGACGAGCCTGGCCAACATGATGAAACACTGTCTCTCCTGAAAATATAAAAAAATTAGCCAGGCATGGTGGTGGGTGCCTGTAATACCATCTACTCGAGAGGGTGAGCAGGAGACTTGCTTGAACTCAGGAGAAAGAGACTGCAGTGAGCCACTGTGCTCCAGCCTGTGCTACAAGAGACTCCATCTCAAAATAATAATAATTATTATTATTACTATTATATTTATTATAGAATAGTGACTTACTTGAAGTTCCTCCAAATGCTCTATTATTTGTCATACTGATTCAGCAAATATCAATTGACTATCAATAATATGTAGATAATCTATTCATATGCAATTAATATATCATACAAAGAACACATAAGAAAGCAAAGTAATTGTTATGGTTATTTTTCATGACCCAGTCATTATGAATCTGCAAAAGTTTGGCCTATAACAAAAGAGAATCGTAAGAAATAAAACAGGAGCAATCTAACAACAAGTGTATTTTATGTAGAAAACTTCTATTTCAGCCTTGTTTTATCTCAATTATTTCGTAGATAGCAATGTGGTTATATAATACCATTGATTCTTCTTTTTCCATTTATAGATTTAGATAGCAATGCCTGTAGATATTAAGGAAAATCTGGTCAATGGAAAATCTTGTGCAGATAAAGATATTAGGCCATTTGTTGAGCTGTCCATATAGAATTAACCATCACAGTAAACAACAGTAATAATGAGATCAGTAGTAAATTGACAGACTCTTGGGCTGTAACATCCTAGAAAACACTGTGTCAATATGAATGCTTAGCTGAAGTTATTGTTCCTTTGTTCTCCCATGAGAGCATCTTAAAATATTCCAAGAAGGTTTGGGAGATTGAAAATATACCATATACAATTTTCATTTATTAAACTATTTGATGCATTTATGCATCAAGTAATCCAAGAGACATTTTTCCCTTTCAAAAGTATTTATTAAAAATCTACTATGTAGTACATGCTATTATATGTGAATTACACAAACATACTCCTTACCCTTCTAGAGTTTTTATTCTGGCAAAAGGCATGATGGGTAATTAAGATAGTTATAAGCTCTAGATGGTCTTATGAAAAGTCAGATGATCTCGCTATTCTGTCTGGCAGGCCTGCCTTCCTTCTTTCCTTCCTTCCTTCCTTCCTCCCTCTTTTCCTTTCTTCCCTCCTTCCCTCCTTCATTCCTTCTTCCCTCCCTCCCTCCTTCCTTCCTTCCTCATATAATTTTCAGCACCTATTATAACTTAGCTACTCTTGTGAGTTACAGCAGCACAACAAAGAAAAATTTATTTTTATATGCTAGCAGGGATAAAACACATTTAAGGTACCTAAATAACATAAATGTTTTATCATCTATAAGGTAAGAGTGACAAGTGCTAAGGTGAAAAGGAGGGCAATGAAAAAATAGATGAGAGTTGCAGTTTTAGATAATGGTGAGAGAAAGGTATCAGAGGGATAGTGATGGTGACATCCAATGAAAGACGAGTTAGATATAAGGGAATAAACATAAATATTAGAACTGAAATTAGAGTCAGAGCAAACAGTGACTAATCCCTCAGCTAGGAGGAAGCTGGCATGTGTCAGACATAGAATTAAGACAAGTAGAGCTGGAGCCCAGTGAGAAGTGAAGTAAAATATGAGGCCAAGAGGTTGCGGAAAGAGCCGGACTGTGAACATCCTTGCTGGCCATTAGAAAATAGCAGCAGTCACTAGGACTGATCTGAGGAGTCGCTTGAGAATCTTCAGCAGAGGAGTAGCAGTATTGTCTTGGCTACAGTATTAAAAAGAGGTAAGGGTAAAAGTGGCTACCTTGGTAAGAGACCATAGCAATAATCCAGGTAAGAGATTTTGATTATGTATTAAACATAGTAGTTTGGAGAAGATGAAAAATGGTTTGATGATGAATATATTTTAGAAGTAGACTCCAGTGATTTTATTTTTATTTATCTGAACTACTTTTAAAATGGAGTCACATTTACTGAAATGTAAAAAACTTATTTGCCGACAAATAAGATTTTGAGGGAAATGGCATACAGGAAGACATACAGGAAGGGGCAGAGTAGAAAAGCCTGCAAAATCTTCTATAAATTTCATTGATTTTCTCCAAATGCATCATATTCAAATATTTTCTTTTTATCTCATTATCGGTAAATGTTAGCTATTATCCTGTTATCTTTTCAAACCTGGAAATAATTTCTATTGCAATTGATCTTCTGAGTTTTTTGTTTGTTTTTAGGATAAAAGCTACAAACTTGGGCAACATGACTTTTTTTATTGTGGTAAAAAACAGGTAACATGATATGTGGCTGGTTAATAATTTATTGTATTTTATTTTTTATGAGTACATAGTAGGCGTATGTATTTTTGCAGTACATGAACTATTTTGTCACAGGTATACAATGTGTAATAATCACATCGGGGTATATGGGGTGTCTGTCACGTCAAGCATTTATCCTTTCTTTGTGTTATAAACAATCCAATTATATTCTTTTAGTTATTTTAAAATGTAGATTATTATTGACTGTATTTACCCTGTTGTGCTATCTAGGTCTTATTCATTCCAACTACATTTTTGTACTCACCACCCGTTCTCACTTCCCCCAACCCTCTCCCGTTCCCAGCCTCTGGTAGCCATCATTCTATGATCTGTCTCTGTGAGCTCAGGTTTAATTTTTAGTGCACATTACAGTGTTGCCTACTATATGTACATTAGTATATAGCAGATCACTAGACCTTTGTCATCTTGCATGACTGAAACTCACTTTCCCTCTCTTAAGTGACTCCTCTTTACCCAAGAGGGTAAATCAGAATAATTTTAAGATTTCATGTGCTTTAGAATAAGAATGGGATAAAATTATAATGCAGTGTGGTTATAGAAATGTTTGTATAACTGTGTGCTCCTTTAGTTTGTTAAACAAATAAAATTTCATTCCCAAAGAGTATTTTCCCTTGAGCACAAGAGTTGCTACTCATGAATTTAGGAAAGTGAACAATGACCAACACCCCTTTAACAGAGGCATATCATTTTCTTGCTTCTGATTACACAAACACCACTTATTAAAAAAAAAAAGAAGATCACCTAAGATCACCTAATATTCTCTCTGTTTTATCTAAGCTTTCTGAATATTTTGGCTTAAAGCATATCCAGTCTCCTCTCTGGTTCCATCAACCATCATTTTTAGTTTAGTGACAAATATAATGATATATTGTGAGATATAGAAGAGATAGATTTCTTGGATTTAATTGATTTAACTCTCATCTTTAATTTTTAATGTTTTTAGTTATATACGCGATTGCTTCTCTTCCACGATTAAATATAATGTGTCAATATCAATATTTAATTTTGCAAATTTTTGCCAATAATACATAGAGTTGCACCTTTCCCCTGATAGGGGTTTTACAGCATTGCTCTTCAAATGAATGAATGAAGAGATAAATGGCTTAGATAAGTAATTAATTAACTCACTAAAAGTTTTAGTAAAATATGGAAAATCAATAGTTAAAAAATTAAATCAAACCACTAAAGGGTATAGGAAATATGAAATTGCTTTCTTTAAGGAAGAGTTTTAAAAAATCAAAAATCTTACTATTTTGAATTGGAAAAATATTTTTAATATCAGATTTGATAAAATATGATAGAAAATATCCAACTGTTTTTTAAAAATATGATTGATTTATCAATTGTTATTCTAATTTATATTAAAAATTGATTTAATGAAATCTGGAAAATTGTTCTATCCTGGCTTAAAATAGTTGGAAAATATTCTCTTTATGGTTTGATATAAATTTATTTAAGTAGAGACCAATTTAGATCTGATCATATAAAAGGTTTACATCATCTGAACTATTCTAAAGAATGTGAAAATAGATTACTATGTCTTGCAAAACCACATGCCTGAAAGTATAGTGAGATTTTTATTAGTTTTGTGTAATAAATATCTCACATGATGAAAATTGTGTTTTAGAAGGTTTAAAATCAAAGGAAACATTGATTTAGAAATACATAATATTTTATATTTATGCAGTGATGATCAGTTACATATAAAAACACACGCTGTCATATGACACCACAGTAGCTATATATCACAACAAATTCAAGTCCCTGTGTAAATATGTTTTTTCTGTAGTTTCTCATGAACAACAAGCAAGTATTGTATCTGTGTGCTAAATATCTCTTTATGAGAACATCTGAACATTTGACAAATTTAATGAACTCCTTAAAGAAAATGAGCATTACATTAAAAGTGCATCTGACTGTTGTAGACTAATGCCCTTCTTTATCCAAGAAATAACCATCATCAAAAGGAAAGATTAAGCTATTAAATTGTAGCTTATTTAGACTCATTGTGCAGTTTTTTAATATGTTTCTAGATTAGGTGAGCATACTAATTTCAGTTTGAAAGAAACCTGTTGTAATATTAACATGGATATTTTAAATACATTATTCCTCTTTAGTTGAGATATTAAAATTATTAAATTTGATATGTACATTGCCTATTATGCATATGCATTTGGTAAGAAATAAGTGCATTCATATAAATAGTACAAATGCCAATCAAATTAGAAGGCTATTTCCAAAAGAAAACTTCGGGTTGGGTGTGGTAGCTCACGCCTGTAATCCCAGAACTCTGAGAGGCTGAGGTGGGCGAATCACAAGGTCAGGAGATCAAGACCATCCTGGCCAACATGGTGAAACCCTGTCTCTGCTAAAAATAGAAAAATTAGCTGGGTGTGGCAGTGTGCGCCTGTAGTCCCAGCTACTTGGGAGGCTGAGGCAGGAGAATCGCTTAAACACAGAAGGCAGATGTTGCAGCGAGCCCAGATTGCACCACTGCACTCTAGCCTGGCAGCAGAGCAAGACTCCATCTCAAAAAAAAAAACTTCATAAAATGCAAATAAATTCTCTTCATTATACTTTGAAGGAAGAGTAGTATCCTTGCCTTTATTGACTACATGCAGTTTGTACCATTCCACTGTTGCCCTTCATGTCCCTACTTTATAAAGCCCTCCAAAACCTCGATAAAGAAAATCTCTTCTAACCTGCATAAATAAATTCAACATGAAATACCTATTGAGCTTATGTCAGGCTTCAGATGATAATTGGGCTGTTTCATTAGTTGCATAATGGTGCTCCAGAAATTTTTGTTATTATTAGGTTGATTTTTTAAAAAAATCATATGTCTTCCTACTCAAAATCAAAAGAGGTAAGCCAAGGATACATTATTCAGGAAGATTATTAATGTGATACATTTTTCAGATGAACCATTTTTTTCAGTCTCTAATCAAAGAGTTTCTTTCTTCACTATCAGAGAAACTAACTCAACCAACCAGCAATTGCAAATTCAAATTGCAATCACGCTGACTTTTACAAGATCATGGACAAAGGAAATGATTTAACAGATGGTTTCCTTAATGAACATAAAATCAATGCAGGCCCAAACTTATTATATGTAAAGTTTGAGTAGCAAGCAGTAAAGATCAACATGACATTGTGATACATGTATAAATAGTGAAATGGCTAAATCAAGCTAATTAACATGAATTACCTCCTATATTTATCATTTTTTTGTGGTACGAACATTCAAAATGTACTTTCTTAGCATTTTTCAAGTAGACAGCATATTGTTATTAATTAAAATATCATGTTATACACCATAAACACATACAATTTTTATTTGTCAGTTAAAAGAAAAGAAAAACAACAGTAAAAACCATCATTCTCAACAAACTGACACAAGAACAGAAAATCAAACACCGCATGTTCTCACTCATAGGCGGGTGTTGAACAATTAGAAAACATGGACACAGGGAGGGGAGCATCACACACTGGGGTCTGTGGGGTGGGTACTAGGGG